>PVKC010049030.1:0-10624 GCA_004027635.1 Crocidura indochinensis | reverse complement strand
TCTTTCTTTCTTTCTTTCTTTCTTTCTTTCTTTCTTTCTTTCTTTCTTTCTTTCTTTCTTTCTTTCTTTCTTTCTTCTTTGTCTTTTTGCCTTTCTGTCTTTCTTTTTGCCTTTCTGTCTTTTTCTTTTTGCCTTTCTGTCTTTTTCTTGTTGCCTTTCTGTCTTTTTCTTGTTGCCTTTCTGTCTTTTTCTTGTTGTCTTTCTGGCTTTTACTTTCTTTCTGGCTTTTTCTTTCTGTCTTTCTGTCTGATTTTTTCTGTCTTTCTTTCTCTTGCTCTCTTTCTTTTCCTTCTTTCTTTCTTTTTCTTCTTTCTTCTCTTTTCTTCTCTTTTTCCTTCTTTCTCTCTTACTCTTTCTTTCTTTTTCTTTTTTTCTTTCTCTTTTTCTTTCTTTCTTTCTACTTCCTTCCTTCTTTCTTTCTTACTTTCTCTTTTTCTTTCTTTCTTTCTCTTTTTCTTTCTTTCTTTCTACTTCCTTCCTTCCTTTCTTTTTCTTTCTTTCTTTTTCTTTCTTTCTTTCTTTCTTCCTTTCTTCTTTCTTTCTCTTTCTTTTTGTCTCTATATTTATTTCTCTTTCTTTATTACATCCACTTTGGCCATGCTCAGAGATAGTTTCTGGCCCTGCAACCTGAAACTACCATGATCCATAGAGCTACTGGTAATTGAATTTGGATCAATTGAATGCAAGGCAAGCATTTTATGTGCTGTCTTATCTTTTTCAGGTCTTTACATCCTCTGTAAATAATGGTATTTCAAGTTTTATTTGTATTCTTACTGAGTGTAAAAATATATTTTAAGAAATTTGTTCAAATTTTACCCAAGAATTTAAAATATTTTACAATGTTTTATATTTATTTGTTATGATTTTACATGTAGTATATTTAATAACACTGACTTCCTTATTAAGTTAGATAACCTGACTGAATGAAAGGCACAAGGTGACTGAATTAATTTATATAACTATCAATTTTATATAAAATGTAACATTTACTATGAAATAGAGAAGTTGAAGGGGTTATATATTTCTACAGTAATTACATAGCAAACATTGAGTGACTAAACAGGAATTATTTTTCCATTGAAAATATTCAAAGTCCAAGATTGTGTTGTTAACATACTTGATTTTTTTATCAGTTCCTGATTTCTATTTCATTTGAATTCATTTATTTGGCTTTTTGATTGCCCCCTTCTTGTTGTATCTTCACATAATCTTTTCTCTCTGCAAAACCCTATTATATCTCTGTCTCTCCATAATATGGTATTTTCTCCTCTCCCAAGGATACAAATAAGATTAAATTGAGTTTACTCTAATAACCAAAAATAATACCTTGCTTAATGATCCTATTGCCAAATAAACAAGGGTTAGATTTTCAATGTATAAATTTGAATTTAGGATTCCATTCCATGTATAAAAAAGCATGATGCCAACTATAAAAACACACAAAAAGTTAACTACTCAACAATGTTTGGAAAGTATTTTAATAGCAATAAAAACATGACACAGTGGTCATCTTTTAAGATGGAGGAAAATATTGCCATCTGTATCAGTAAATTATCTGTGAACATATTTATGCAAAATAAAATTTCAGACGTATTTATATATTTACTCTCACAATTTAATCATTATGAAACACACAGTAGTCCTTGGCCTTAGAAATAAGCAGGTGAAATAGTAGACCTATAACCAAGAGGAAAAATGAAATGTACTTGTTCAGATATTAAGAGCTTTTGCTCATCCACTTCACCAGACCCCAGATACAACTCCAGATATGGGTAAAGGATAAGGCAAATTAGTATGAAGTTTATAAGTGGAGCCTCAGCTTTTTTCCTTTTTTAGAGGAAGTGACCTCCCAAGTAGTTCTCAGGTGACCCAGAAGAAAATTTCCAACAATAGTTGGCTAATCAGACCAACAGTTCCATGGTAGGTCACCAGGTGATGTTACACAGACCCAGTGGTGTGAGGGGAAATTCTTAGGAACAACTTTGTAGTACTGTGATACTTTTAGAACTACGCACAGCCATATAAGAAGACCAGTTGGTGTTATCAATTAAAGCTGAGTCTGGAAGATACAAGGCACATGAGATAAGCCGTGTTTTATCACCGTGACCAATTTTTTTTTCTATTTTTTAAAGTAGTTTTAAAACACATAGACAAAATTAAATTTTAACATTTTATATGTTGGTTACACTTAGTATTAATGTTTTTGTGGTTTTATTACCTAAGAAAGAACCGTGGAAATTAGAATATTTCTTGCATATATCTAAAAAATCCATTATAAAGTCTTGGAAAGGGATAAAAAGGGAGGTTGGACAATTCAAAGACAAACTCTTAAATTCATGGTTGTCACCAATTACAATGTGTATACACACTGTGCCAGAAAAATATAAATTGTGTGAAAAAGCTTTTATTGGTTAGCACAGTTACATAAGAAAATATCTTCCTAGGAACCTAACTCAGTACTGACCCAAACCTTTAACAGACTACCCTTTGGCATGGTACCACAGAGAGTGTGCCTCAAGGTCATCCTGTTCCCACACTGTCCTCCAGAGAAATCAGCAGGCCTGCACAGTTAATTACTCTAACATTCAAAGAAATTACATTCACTCACTATGCCTAGTAAGATGAATATCTCTCTTACTTAGTCACAAGGGGATGTTAATGGTATTTTTATTAACTTGTGACCTGTTGACTGCTATTAGAATATAGATTGTGTGCATAAACCTGGTTGGTATTAGAGATATGATTATGGAGTAATTACTGTGGCAGTCAGTGGACTTCTAATCTAATTGCTGGTAAAGAGAATTTGTGAGACTACAAGAAGAAGCACTTTGAATAAAAGTTTATATTGCTCCTCGTGTCTTTTTGAAATTGAAATTTGTGATATCTATAATTAGACTGGCAAACAAAGGCAACTTTCAAAGAGAATAAAACTACAAGGAATAGATGATGATTAGAGTAATCTAAGATTTTGGCAGATCAAGGTTGAAAACTTTTCTTGTTGAAATTGTTCTGATTAAACATATATGCCATTTGATAGCAATTCTTTGTGTAGTAGCTCTAATAAAAGATTACTTGATTTATTATGATATATTATTTTGGTAATATGTAAATTTACTTCTGCAATTATCTACCATGTTATATGAAATATAACATTAAGTACTTTAGTCATGCTCTTTATAGTAGCATATTAATGGTAATGCCATCAAGGTTGCCAAAATGTCTTCAGAGTCGATATCTAAGGATACTGATTTATATTCTGCAAAGTGCATTATTTATCCTGCAAAGTGCATTATTTATTCTGCAAAGTGCATTATTTATAATCAAAACCTTTCCCTCCCTTAGTCAGAGCAGAGTTTATGCAACCCCTTTTAAACTGCTGCCTCTGCATGCAGGGTAAGATCAGAAAGGACAAATGGTGCCATTAACATAGCAAATTACAGTATTAACTGACTTAACTGGGGACAGAAAATACTATATCTGAAATCTTGCCATACTAATTTAGGTATGACAAATGGCTTAAATAAAAAATAAAAAATAACAATAATCTGCTCTTCCAGGAACTTATCTCAACTAAATATTTGAACTCTCTGAACTAGAGTCAGTTCTACTTGAACTTTAGACAGTCTACTTTCACGAGGAACTGTTCAAGAGCAGAAAGAAAAGAGTCATAGAAAGCAGAATGGAATTTCAGTAGTGTCCCTGGGGTCTGGTCAAGAAGAACTCACAATGCATACAATTGATCTCTCCCAGGGCTGACACTTTCACTGATATCTCCACAATCACCAATGTAACCTTTCCTCTTCAGTAAACTGTTAGGATCATCTCAGACATAAAGCCACTTATTTGGGTAGCTTACATTTGAAATAAAGCTATACTCTACTATTAGTATCAAGCTGAGATAACTGTGTTTTCCAAGCTTTAAAAATAGTGGAACTTACTGTAAGGTAAGTTTAATTATTTTTATGGCATCTTAGCATGAGAAGAAAAAACAAATAACATTGCATGATACTATAAAATAGTACACATAATTTTCAGTAAAGAGTCCTTTTCCTATAAAAGTGCTGTGAAAATTAAAATGAATAAAATTAAAAAAACTCAATACATAGTTCTGGGGCACAGATCATTTTGAAATTAATATACGTTTTCTTTCATCTTATATCTCTTCCTTTCACTAAAATTTCTATCTCTTAATTTTATGGGATGTCATATTTTAAGTGATTTACTGGAACTTAAGATTTATACTTGAGGATATGAGATTAAGTAAGTCAGAAGGACAAAGACAAATATTGGACAGTCTCACTAATCTTTTATATGTAAAACAATATATTTGGAGTATGGAATATATCAAGGACAGACTAACATTAACTCTATTATAGAAATAAAAATTCTAAGGAAGGAGTTAAATAGTGGATGTGCAAGAAGATGAGGAGTACAAGTAATTTATGGGCAAGAGTCAGAGATCTTTAGCTCCTCCGAGGTGTAGATACAAGGTATCTTTATATATCTAGCCATTAAACTCAACCCACTGATATCATTGTACTCCCTACAATAACTGCTATGAAAAATATGTCTTCCAATGAGTTATATTGCGGGGTTTTATGTGATATGGAATGGTGGCCTTGGTGTCAGAATATTGTATGTCTAAAACAGTATAGTAAGCAAATATATAAATTATCACTGTAAAACTTTTAGTGTTCATATTTATGTGAATTTTAAGATTTAGAAAAAAAGCCATCAGTATACAGAAAAAATAACATAATAATATATCCATAATAGTCTTATCTTCTCTTGATCATTTCTACTTTTGGAATCACTGACCAGGTAGAGCTCAATTAATCCCACGTCTTTTGAACTTATTCCTAATAATCACAGAGACAGTGTAAGACTTATGCAATTTTTAATAAACTCAAGTAGGATTTGAATAAATATTTTATTCACTGCTCTTATTGTCTTTATTCTTGCTCTGTGACCAAAATAAAAAAAATTTGTACTACTCTGGGTAAAGTCAGAGAAAACAATAAAATTTCAGAAGGCATACATCTCAAGAAACCCTAGAAAAGGGAAGCACATTTTAGACAATGAAATGGCTTAAGTAGTAACAGTCTTCTCATAATTATTTTAGTCTCTATTAACATAATTAAGTAGGATATAATATCATGTACAGAGACAATTTACTCTCTCCTGCTTATTTTTATTTACCCAGCTCTTGTCTAGAGCCCTTCAGGAAGCCTTTTAAAACAAAACAATCCATTAATTCCTTTAGTATTGGGAAGGTGAAAACGAGGAAGGCTAGCGTATTTAGAATAAGCTTTCTGCATCAAATTAGGAGAGATGCAACAGGGATAATAACATTAGTGAGAATTTGACTGGGGAGCCGAGCAATAGTGCAGTGGTAGGATGTTTGCCTTTCCTGCGGCTGATCCAATCCAGGATGGACCTTGGTTCGATCCCATATGGTCCCCCAAGCCAGGAGCAATTTCTGAGCGCATAGCCAGGAATGACACCTGAACATCACCTGGTGTGGCCCAAAAACAAAAAAAATTGACTGGGCTATGTATCCTATTTTAGTTGTTTAGGTGAGATTTTTCACGACTTTCATGTTAACGGTTCTAAGCATAAAAGTACCATATATGAACTAAATTTGTCTAAATCATTGTACCCTCCTCTGTTAGTATAGACATCTTAACTTTAAAGAACATTATACTGAAGGTTTCATGACCTAACTGCATTATGTAGTAACTTATTCCTTTGATTCAGCACAAATTCTTTTTCTATTACAGAAAAAAATAGATTTTTTTACATTTATCTTTAAACACCGTGAACAAATATGATTGTAGTTGTATGATTATAGTCATGTAAAGAACACCCCCTTCACCAGTGCAAGATTCCCACCACCAATTTCCCAGATCTCCCTTCTCCTCACCCCACCCACACCTGTATTCGAGACAGGTTTTCTATTTCCCTCATTCACTCACATTGTTATGATAGTTTTCTGTGTAGTTATTTCTCTAACTGCATTCATCACTCTATGTGGTGAGCTTCATGTCATGAGCTGCACCTTCATGGGTAAATGGGGGGAAATAATGGTTGGGACTGAGGCAGTAAAGATTAGAAATGAGCTTTGTAGGGCAATATCAAGGTCACAATACAAGATGGATATTATGCATGTAAATAAACTATATGCATATAATACTATCAATATATATTGTACGATTGGGAGCATTAGCCACAGCAAGGATTTTGAAATAGGGGTCATCAGGCTTTCCTCTTATCTCTCCCTACACTAATGTGGGCCATTGTAGCTCTGGTTTATGTTGGGACAGTCACTGGAATATTTTCTCCTTGGTCTCCATTTCAAAAATAGATCATATTGCTATAATCATTGCCTGCATGCCTGGCTTGTTATAATAATGAATGAGTTTTGTAGCTTTTAAATAGTGGAGGTAGATTCTATATATTAAAAAAGCTATCAGTTAACCAGAAGATCATAGTTTATGCACAATGAATATAAGACATTGTTTCTTGGATCACAAGCTTACTGTATGTCTGTTCTTTCAGTTCTCAAAGATATGCCTTTTAGGAAATTACATAATATATTTTTGTTTGTTTGTTTTTTGGCTTTTAGTCTTTGGTTTCTGCTAGAATGTTGTTGCTGATGATTTAAAGGGTACTATTTTTAGACTCATTTCTCAGCTCTGATACACCGAAACCTACTCAAGTGTGACAGTTCATTAGTATCAATGTCAAATATTCTGCAAATAAAAATCATAGATAGGTCAACAGAAAAATAGTAGACTGTTTCAACATGAGTTCCTAAGATGTTATGCTTCCATTATGATTCAAACTCTTATGACTATCAAGCTTATTGAATGTTAAGTTTCAGTCTCTTAATAGTTATTTAGTAAAATGATTTATTATCATGTAAATGTACTTATAAATATCACAAAAATAGACAGAGTGGACTTTGGGGCTTGCAGGTTTTATTTATCAACTATAAAGCAAGACTTAGGTAGACTGCTTTAATGATGAGTATGCACACTTCAATAAGCATTATATTTATCTCTAGTGACAGAAAGGTTACAGAACATGACAGAACATAGTCTATGAACAGCAAGTATTAGGATGTTTGAAAGTAGACAATCAGTTTCATTGTTTTTTTAATAATAATTTTTATTTTGAGCAAAGTGGGTTACATATCTTTCACAGTAATATTCTAAGTACATATTAATAGTGAATCGGGGAATTCCCACCACCAAAGTTGTCCTCCCCTCACCCTTAATTTTTGAATGTAAAGAAAGCTCTTGTTGACAATAATATTTTAGGTCCATGATAACTTAATATCAGGGGGATTTCCTTCACCGAATTGTTCTCCCTACACCTCCGTTCCCATCTTACCTCCCATATCTACCTCCTTCAGTCCCAGGCCTGCAAGAGTACGTGGTCTCCTCTATGCCTAACTTGCTACCCAGTGGTCTTACATCTGTGTGGTCTTGATAGCTCCCTTATTTCCTCCTGTAACTGGGGGGTTGGGACTAGATAGATCAAGTTACATGGTTTTGTTTGAAGAAGGGAAAAGTTATACACTGGAGTAAAAATCAAATACACCGAAAATGGGCAGGGTCCTTCAAGAGGTCTCATCCTTGGTTTGAGAGATACAGGGGAAAACGGTGAATCACTCCAGGAGTCCAAAAAGGAGTGTCACGTGAAATAATATATCCAGTGAGCATTCCAGCAATAAAGGTAAGCACCACATAAAAGCCATGATCTTGAGATAAAAACATGGCAGAGCACATAGAGAAGAGAAAGGAAGAATATATGTAAATATATATATATATATATTATACATATATTATTATATATTTTTTATATATGTAAATGGAGACATCAACTAGTTTCACTGTTTTTTGAGAAACTTGCAACATAGATACACACATAGTTGCTAAAAATACATAGAAACAAATTTAATGTATGTGTTTATGTTATATCACTAACTGATCCAAAATAAAATGAGTATGTGTATGAAAGAGCAGAAGATCAGTTATATATTTTTGTTCAGATAAACCATTCCGGTACTGGGAAGGTTGAAGTGCCAGATATTTGGTAGCCCTGTGCTAAAATTTGGAACCTAGAAATGATAACACTGACAGTTTTACTTAATTCTGAAATCTAAAATTTCTCTTAACTTTTCATAATGTATTTCTTACCCTTGTTAAAATATTCTGTATAGATTGATAACACATGCATATATATTATATGAATCATGAGTTGACCCTTTGTGTGAATATTTACAAAATAACATTCTAGAGTAGCCAACTCTGACCAATGAATACTAATTGTTGTACCTTCTGGATCCCACCCTGCACCTGGTTACATATGCTCCTGGTAGACTCACTATTTAGACATTCATGATAGATTCATTTTAATTGCATTTTTAAAATTTTTCTCTAAATGAAATTCTTTTCTAGAGAATTTTTTGTCTAGCTTCTTGTAACTAGTGTATTTTGTGTTACATATCTGGCAGTCCATTAATTTTTATTCGTAAATATTACATAGTAAAATATACCACAAGCTATTTATCCATTCACCTGTTTATGGAAATTGTTGCACAAATACAAGCCAAAATTTTGGGAAAATTACAAACTCCATGAGCATTATTTTTTTTATCGAAATCAATATGTACTACTTTACCTAAATCATGGTAATTCTAACTTCACACTAACTTTGGGTATAACTACATTCAGGTTATCTTTTTTTTTCTTATTTTTTATTATTTGGGAGTGGGTAGCACACATGGTTAGCTCAGTGCTTAGTCCTGACTCTGTGCTCAGGAATAACTCCTTGTATTTTAGTGATACTCAAGGGGCTATATATGGTGCCAAGGAACTACCTTTTGCCGACTGTGTGCAAGGCAACCAGTATGTTCACTTTCATCTCTATAACTCACTTTCTTTCTTCTTAATGAAATATAGCTATTTTACATTTTGTCAAGTACTTAGAGTTGTTATAAACCACTATTATATAGAAATACTCCTTACCTTTCTATAGCATGGTTCTCTCATTCACATTAACATGGTGAACATTTTTTCACTGATATAAGTAATTATAGTTTTACTTAATTTAGGTTTATAAAGTATCTTTAAGCTTTCACATTTTTCCTCAAAATCCTCAAGATTTAATTACTTTAGATACTAGTTTGCAATACAAATTTCACTTCTATTCCATTATTCTGTTTTTAACTTTTATTTCAACCATATTTTCTTCCATGTACCTATATTCGAAAGGAATCACTGCTCAAAAGTGTGCCAAAATCTCTCCATAGTTGCCATGTATTGTTTGCATACTATTTTCTTTACATTGTATTCATCATCTCCAAACTATTATGTATTTTATCTCAAATCTTTTTTTTTTCCTGAAAGGTGTGATTTTTCCCCCAGTGCTTCTGGTAATTTATTCTGATATCACTTCAATTGCCTTTCCTTGATTTATTTTCTGGTACCACTACATATTGATTGGTAAATTCATTTCTAAAGTAAATAAATTAAAAAAAAAAAGAAGTGAAACTTAGTTCATTTCCTTGCATAAAGGAGAAATTTCTTCAAAAATATATTAGAAGTGGAAAACATTTGGAATATTTAGGTGAACACACAGTCTGTGTTTTTGTAAGTTCCTGTATTATTGGATCATAAATAATTCCAATGAAGTGTTCAATTTTTTTCTGGGAAAAATTATAGCACCATGCTCTGGCCAAAGATTTTGTTCAAAATTTGTATGAGGTAATTTAAATCAACATGTTTTATTTGCTTATTTCCCCCATGGGATCTATATTTTTTATGAATATTGATTTCTTAAGTGGAAGGTGTGAAAAGGTAGAGAAAGATCTGTATCAACTTATTAATTCATATACAAATATTTATTTGTATTAGATTATCATCAAAATTTATTTGACACAAAGAGGTTTTATCATTCAATGTTAACAATATGAAATTTAACAAATCACAAAGACCCTTACATGTTCAGCACATAAATTCAGCTTGGTGTGCAAGACCTTTTGAGATATGATAAGCTAATAGGGAGGGATATAATTTTAGTAAACTACTAGACACACAGCTAGAGAGACAGTACAGCATTATAACATATGTATACACACAACTCAGGATTGATCCTGATACTCTATAGATACCCATTCTCACTGGATTTTGACCTGAAAACTTCCAGGTATTGCAGGGATAGCATGGATAATTTCTATTCAAAAAATCGTCATCTATATAGAGCCTCTTGTTTACCTTAAACTAATGGGCTGGTTGATTAAGAACACCGGAAGAGCCCTGAATCTTCTGACCACGACTTGGAATGGTCCCTTTCCACCATAACCAAAATCAAATGTGCTAGATGGACAAAATTTGAAATATGATTCTTGTAGGTGGGGTTGGCTTCACTGAATTAAAAAATTTCACAACATAAAAAAACAGTTTTGCCATTCCTAAAATTAGGGTTGTGATAGATAATTGTTAAAACATATGTGAAAATAGAATTAGATATTATATGTAACAGATGAATCTTTTTTATTCTTGACATAGTGCTTAGGGTTTACTTCTGAATCTGTGATTGGGATTACTGCTGAAAG
>PVKC010049029.1:0-10792 GCA_004027635.1 Crocidura indochinensis | reverse complement strand
AAGAAGGCAGGCTGGATCATGAAAGAGAACCTGGGAATATTGGTGGAAGGGAGTCAACACCAGTGATAGACTTGGTGATGGAACACTGTACATCTAAAACTCAACTATGAATAACTGTACAAATCATGGTGCCTTAGTATTATCTCTAAGAAGGCATATCTGAGTCAAATTTCATACAAACTTTCTTTTTTTTTTTTTTTGTTTTTTTTTTGGGGGGCCACACCCGGCAGTGCTCAGGGGTTACTCCTGACTGTCTGCTCAGAAATAGCTCCTGGCAGGCACAGGGGACCATATGGGACACTGGGATTCGAACCAACCAACTTTGGTCCTGGATTGGCTGCTTGCAAGGCAAACGCCACTGTGCTATCTCTCCGAATAGATCACTTTCTTAAACACCCTGATACTCGAGCTTTCAAAACCACTAAGTGCAAAAATCAATGGGGAAGCTAAAAAAAAAAAAAAGACATCCACAATGGCAAATCTCCAAGTCCACCCAAATGCTTGAACCTTATAAATGAGGACCTAAAATCAACACTTAATGGTTTAGCAATGGAAATTAAGGAGCCACTAGCCTGCAAAATTAAGAAATCTGTAGATAAACAATTCAACCAACTCAAAGAAGAACTCTTTCAGAAGATGAGAGAATCCATACAAATAGAACTGAAGGAACTAAAAATACATTAGCAAGCCATGATAGTAGAATTACACAGGTAGAAAATCACATAGATGAACTAGAAGACAAATACAAGCCAACATGATAAAGAAGTCAAAAAAGAAAGGAGAGACAAAACTCTGGAAGTAAAAGGAAGGTACTTAAAGAACAAAGACACAACCTGCATACACATTCTTCTCCAATGTACCTGGGTCATTTTCCAGGCTAGACCACATCTAATTTGAAATTAGATGTGAACTACAAAGGGACACAGAAGAAGAATGGTAACAACTGGAAATTAAACAGCCTGCTACTGAACAACCAGTGGATCTGAGATGAAATCAAAGAGGAAATCAAAACTTTCCTGGAAACAAATGTCAATGAAGTTACAAACTATCAGAATCTATAGAACACAGAAAAAAGCAGTAGTGAGAGGAAAATTTATAGCTTTGCAAACACACATCAGGAAGGAAGAAGCCTAATGATGCAGCTCATAAAATTAGATAATGATCAACAAAAGGAACCAAAAATAGGGAGACAGAAGGAAATAAAAATAACTTAGAGCAGAAATCAATGAAGTGGAAACCCAAAAAACAATCCAAAAGATCAACAAAAGCAGAAGTTGGTTCTTTGAAAAACTAAACAAGATTGGTAGACCATTGTCAAAACTCACAAAGAGAAAAACTTGATAACCCGTATTAGAAACGTAAAGGGAGAGATCACTACAAATATTGCAGAGATTCAAAGGGTAATCAGAGACTACTTTGAGAAACTCTATGCCACCAAATATGAGAATCTGGAAGAAACAAATAAATTCTTGGACTCCTATAACCTTCCACAGTTGAATAAGGAAGATGTAGCATATCTAAATACTCCCGTCACCATTGAGGAAATAAAACAGTAATCAAATGTCTGCCCCCAAACAAATGTCCAGGCCCAGATAGATTCACTAATGAATTCTTTCGAACCTTTCAAGAGGAACTACTACCAATCCTGACCAGACTCTTTCATGAAATTGAAAAAATGGGAACACTTTCAAATAGCTTTTATGAAGCCAACATCACTTTGATACCTAAACCAGACAGAGTTGCTGCCAAAAAAGAAAATTACAGACCAATATCCCTGATGAAAACAGATGCAAAGATCCTCAACAAAATCCAGGCAAATAGGATTCAGTGCCACATCAAGAAGATCATTCACTGTGATCAAGTAGGTTTCATCCCAGGAATGCAAGGATGGCTTAACATCCATAAAAATCTATCAACATAATACACAACACCAACAACAAGAAAAACAGAAATCACATGATCATATCAATAGACACAGAGAAAGCCTTTGATAAAGTCCGACGCCCATATTTGATAAAAACTCACAGCAAGATGGAAATGAAAAGACCATTTCTCAATATAGTTAAGGCTACCTACCACAAGTTAATAGTAAATATCATTTTCAATGGAGAAAACCAAAAAGTCTTTCCTCTAAATTTGTATACAAGACAGGGCTGTCCTCTCTCACTATTGCTATTCAACATAGTACTGGAAGTAATTGCTATAGGGATTAAGCAAGAAAAAGATATCAAGGGCATCCAGATAGGAAAGGAAGAAGTCAAGCTCTCACTGTTTGCAAATGACATGATACTCTACTTAGAAAACTCTAAAGACTCTACCAAAATGCTTCTAGAAGCAATAGATTCATATAGCAAGGTGGCATGCTACAAAAATCAAATGACATTTTTATACACCGATAATGATAAGGAAAAATGGACATTAAGAAAACAACCCCATTCACATTAGTTCCACACAAACTCAAATATCTTGGAATCACCTTGACTAAAGACATGAAGGACCTATACAAAGAGAATATAAAACAGTGATTCAAGAAATAAGAGAGGACACTAGGAAATGCTCATAGATTGGCAGGATTAACATCATTAAAATGGCAATACTCCCCAAAGCATTGTACAGATTTAATGCAATTCCTCTATAGATACCCATCACATTCTTCAAAGAAGTGGATCAAACACTTCTGAAATTCATTTGGAACAATAAACATCCTCGAATAGCTAAATCTCTCCTTGGGAAAAGAAATATGGGAAGCATTACTTTCCCCAACTTTAAACCAGGATTTTTAACTACAGAAACTTGACAGCAACAACTTCGATTGTGAAGAGCTTTTACTGGGACCACAGAGAAAGACTTTGGGGTTAGACAACAGAATACCTGGAACCTGTTGTTGGTCTTATGCCAAGATAATTCATGGATAATATCTCCCTGTCTTTTAGGCTAAAGGTTTTCCTTTCAATTTTCCCCATATTTTGCTGTGCCTATGCAAACAACAAACATCTGTCATACACACTCCCTTTTTATTGTATTATTTATTTCTTATCTTTATAAAAGAGCTTATTAAACCTTCTGCTATTGTATTAATGACTTTATTAGAGATATAATAATTTACAATACTACAAATATACATACTAATGAACTTTAAAACAGTATATAAGATAAAATGGAGCACAATAAAGTATTGTGCATAGAGATATACATATTTGAAAATAAAGCCAATTAGTTCTTTTGAGTAAGTGAAGTAAGTGAGTGTTACATGATAGTATAGTTACACTCTGAGGAGATATAGATTCTAATAAAAAAAATAGATTCAAACCCTTATGGCTAGAGTTATAGAAGGAAAGCATAGAAAGTCAGCTCACAACTGAGCCAGCAAAATCCCAGTCTCTGGCATTCATCTGTAGGCCACATGGATGCTGCCCTTTGCTCAACTTGGAATCTAGGAAAGAACTACTCTGTAAAAAACAATCACAGATCCTGCCGACCATAAAATGAAGCCCAGAGTCAAATCAGAGAAGAATATAACAGTCTTAGGCCATTGTGATAGATCTTGATGGAAACTTAGTGTTTAATCATTAGTCTACTAATTGCTTTTGGAAAAGGTAAACAATGATAAATTATATATAACAATAATTTGAGCAAATTTGAGCAAAGATTCTTTTACTTGGCAGTAAAAATGGTGGATATGTTAGGAAATAATACGAGTATATGACATATTCCATGTTGAGGGAGTAAAACATATACAAACAAACCTGAAATTCTGCATGAACTGCCGAAACTTATCCACTCTCTTTGCCAGTGGCACGATAATATTGATAAGTGTATTGGCCATGTTGAGTCTTTCTTTTTTCACTTTGATGATAGGGCCAAATGGCCGAAATAAGACAAGTCGTCTGAATTCATGCTTTTGATCCCCTTTAAAAGTGAGTTCATACAAAGTGCCTTTATCCTTTTCTGTTCGGTAAATCCCTGTTAAGAGAGAAAGGAAAGATAGGTCTAAATTTTAACAGTAAGTGACTACTGAGTGCTTAATATAGTCAAGATTATTTTAAAACATAAATTCCATTTAAAAATAAGTTTAGACACTCTACATATAACATTTATTAGAAAACTCAAAAAATTCTAATTTTAAAATTCCCAAAGAAATTAAAGTACTACCAACTTAAAATATCAGTTTAAAATGCTTTTTAAAAACATAATGGAAAGAGGCAATGTTGAGTACAAAACTTTGTTGATACTATTTAAAGGCTGTCAGGGGAAAAGGCTGTAACAAGTATTTTGTCCTTAGAAAAATAGAAAGCAAAAGATAAAAACCATGGAGGCATGATAATCTTAAAGAACAAAGGCACTGTTGGAAGCAGCTAAGTTTTCCCACAGACAGGAGTCTAGCAGTGAGTGTTGCCCTGATTTGGTACCACAGCAAGGCTGGGAATTGTGGAATGTAGTGTGGTGCAATTAGGTGCCAGAGCTACAAGACAAGACTGCTAAGAGTGGGTTGATGCCAGGAGGTGAAGCTGCCATTGCTAGGAGACTCAGGGAGTACCACCCTTTCTAAATTCTGACGTGGTACTCAAAGCCTCAGGACTCTCATCTATGGGCCTGGCTAAGACAGCTGCAACTGGACAAGGACAATAACATTGAAAGAGCAAGCAGGGTAAGGGAAAATGTGACAGGAGGGCTCACAGTAGCATGATGGTGAGACAGCCAAGGACAGTAAAGTAGTAGTGAGGCTGATTTGCTTCATGGCCTCTCATTTCTTATAGGCAAGAAACCCCACAACAACTCATGAATAAAAACACCACCACACAGCAATGATCACAATGGGAGGACAGTACAGAACCCACCACACTTAGCAAATGAAAATGTTAGTTCCAAGGACTCGATTAATTTGAACTTTTCTCTTTTCTACTCATATTCTCGGGTATGACTTGCTATTCTTTCATATATATGTATATGTATATTGAGTTCTTTAAACATCCTCCACATTTTTGTCTTTAAAGAACTCAAAAAGTTCAAATGGAAATAACAATCTGAAAAACTTGGTAGTGAGAAATGAAAACTCAATAGTAGGCCTCACCAGCAAAGTAACAGAATTAGTGATCTGGAAGATGAATTGTATAAAACATCCATATAACTGAACAAGAGCCTTAAAGCAAATGAACAGAAGATGAAAAAGAAATCCTAAAATAAGCAGACAACATGCCTTTGGGATAAGTTCAACAGGAACAACATAAGAATCATTGGGTTCCCAGAGAGGCAGGAAGTAATGAATGAGGGAACATTCAAAGGCATTGTTGATAAGCTCCCAGAGCAGAAGAGTGCTTGTACCCACATCCTGGAAGCCTTAAGAGTATCAGCTAAACAGATCCAAATTAAAGTCCTTCAAGGCTCATCCTAATCACATTAATAAAAAACCAAAGATAGGGCTAGAATACTGAAAGCAGAAAGATCATAAAGGGAAATTATATAAGAAGAAGCATCTTTAAAATTTACAGCAAATTTATCACAAGCAACCATTCAGACTGAAGACAGTGGTGACATATAGTAAAAATTTCAATAAATTCAATGCCTTGCCACAAGTATTACATTCAGCCAGACTTTCACTCAGATTTGAAGGAAGCATACACAGCTTAATAGATAAAAAAAAAAACACCTCATGAACTTTACAGAATCAAGGCCAACTTTCAAAGAAGTGATGGTTGACTTTAAGGCAAGAACAAACCACCAAAACACAACAAACTTCTATAAAAAGTGACACAAAATCCTATGACATAATCTCTCTCAACATCAACAGAAGAGTGACCAAATGGAGCAAAAAGGTAAATCCGACATTTTTCTGCTTTCAAGAAATGCATTTGAATAATAGAACAGACTCAGGGTCATAGGTTGGATGGAGAACAATCTTTCAAGCAAACAACTCCCTGATAAAGGCTGAAGTAGCCATAATAATATCAGACTTTATAGTCATCAGGCTTAGAAAAGTAATAAGAAACAGAGATGGTTATTTTGTAATAATCAAGGTACATCAGGAAGAAATCACACTCCTAAGCATATATACATACATATATATATACATACATACCCAATGAGCATCCAGCAAAATACTTAACTTCTAAAAGATTTAGCAGCACAATATTAGAGGGAAACTTCCACACACACTGTCCATTTTTTATAAATAAAACAGATTTATAACTTAAGGAGGATATACTGGCTTTGAAAGAAGAAATGAGAGTGCTTAGTAGATATAGATACAGATATAGATAGATATATAGATAGAACTTTTCACCCTCACAAATTTAATACAAATTCTTCTACAATGCACATGGGACACTCTCCAAGGTCTAATACATGCTGAATCATAAACATCCTCCATACACTCAAGAGGACAGAAATTCTATCTTCTCTAGCTAAGATACACTGAAAATAAACGTTAATCATTATAAACAGAAATGAAGAAATAACTTTAAAACCTATAAATTAAACATCTCACTACTGAACAACCAATAGTTCACAGACGAAATCAAGGAAGAAATCAAAAGGTTCCAGGAAAAAATGGAAAATGAAGACATTTCAGGATTTGTGGTACACAATAAAAGCATTATATGGAAGAAAATTTATAGTTTTTCAGCATTCATCATAAATAAAGAAAAGGTCTACATAAATAACTTAATGGGACTGTTTAAAAAATTGGAAACTGGGGCCGGCGAGGTGGTGCTAGAGGTAAGGTATCTGCCTTGCAAGCGCTAGCCAAGGAAGGACCACGGTTCGATCCCCTGGCATCCCATATGGTCCCCCCAAGCCAGGGGCAAATTCTTAGCCAGGAGTAACCCCTGAGCATCAAATGGGTGTGGCAAAAACAAAAACCAAAAAATAAAAATAAATAAAAAAAGAAAAGAAATTGGAAACAGATCGGCAATATTACCTGAAAGTCAGCAGGCAGAAGGAAGTAATAAAAGGTAGAGCAAAAATTAATAAACTTGTAACTCAGAAACAATCTGAAAGAATAATGAAAGAAAAATTTGGTTCTTTTAAAAAATGACCAAGACAACAATAGAATAAAGAGACCAAAACTATAAAAATCTAAACACGAAAATAGATCTGTTATGCTGGTAAACTAGTGGTCTAAGGATGGAGATATAGGGGTGCATGCTAGGAATTCTGATTGAGGGAGGTCAACATTGGTGGTGAAAATGGCCCTAATTCACTGTCACTATTTGCCTGAAATACAACTATGAAATAGAACTTGTAATTCACAATAGTCTCAATAAAAATTTTGAATGCAAAAATAAATAAATAAGATCTATAAATAATTAGCAAGACTCACAAAGAAATTTAGAGTAGGAAACTTAATAAACACAATCAGAAATTCAAAATGGGTTGTTACTACAAACAAAATAGAAGTACAAAGGGTAATCAGAGATTAGTTTGAAAATCTTTATGGCATAAAACAAGCACATTTTAAAGAATGGATAAATATCTGGACTCCTATAACCTCCCAAGTTTGAACCAAGATGATCTGTAATACCCGAAAAGATCTTTAACAATTGATCAAATTGAAATGGTAATCAAAATGCATTTTAAAAATAAATGTCCTAGCCAAATGAATTTAATAGTGAATCTTTTCAAACCTTTAAAAGTACTTATTGCATATCTTTTTCAGGCACTTACAGGATACTGAGATACACTTATAAATAATTTCTAAGAATCTAATGCCACACTGATAGCAAAAACAGACAGATACCACCAAAGTGTGTGTGTGAGAGAGAGTGAGAGAGAGAGGGGGGAGAGAGGGAGGGAGGGAGTGAGGGAGGCAGATTTTCAAGCAAATATCCTTAACAGATAAAATATCTTCAATAAAATACTGGCAAATAGAATCCAACAGCTCATTAAAAAGTCATACCTTATGACCAAGTAGGATTCATTCCAGAGAAACAAGGAGAGCTTAATATACACAAGTTGATCAATATAATACATGATATCAATAAGAGAAAAATCATGAGCATATCAATAGATTCAGAGAAAGGATTTGGCAAATTCCAGAACACATTCGTGATAAAAAAAAATCAAGATGGGAATTGAAGGAATTTTCCTCTATATATTCAAAGCCATTCACCACAATCCATGAAAAAGCATTATAGTCAATGGGGAATAACATAAAGTCTTTCCTCTTAAGATCTGGCATAAGAAAAGATTACCCCCTCATGCCACTCTATTTAATATAGTGCTTAAAGTACTTGCCAGAGTAATTAGGGAAGAAAAAGTATTCAAGGGAGGAAAGGAAGAAGTCAAGCTTTCATTGTTTGCAAATGCCATGATACTATATTTTGCATATCTTAAATTCTATACAAAACGCTTCTGAGAATTATTTTTATGGGTGATTTTCTTCCTACTTTAACTTTACCTTGTCCCCTCTCTTTGCATCTTTGTCTTCATAAAAAAAAATTAAAAATTGGGCCCAGAGAGATAGCACAGCGGCGTTTTTCTTGCAAGCAGCTGATCCAGGACCAAAGGTGGTTGGTTCGAATCCCATATGGCCCTCTGTGCCTGCCAGGAGTTATTTGTGGGCAGACAGCAGGAGTAACCCCTGAGCACTGCCAGGTGTGACCCAAAAAAACAAAACAAAAATAAATTAAAAAAATAAAGACAAAAAGCTTCTGAAAAACAATAGATGTGTATGATGAAATGGCAGGTTAAAAAACTGATACACACTGGGGCCGACGAGGTGGTCCTAGAGGTAAGGTTTCTGCCTTGCAAGCGCTAGCCAAGGAAGGATCATGGTTCAATCCCCCGGCGTCCCATATGGTTCTCCAAACCAGGGGCAATTTCTGAGTGCTTAGCCAGGAGTAACCCCTGAGCATCAAATGAGTGTGGCCCAAAAAAAAAAAAAAAGAAAAAGAAAGAAAAAAAGAAAAACAATACATACAAAAAATGAAAGAGGAAAATAGATATTAAATAATATCCCATCCAGGGACTGGAGTGATAGCGCAGTGGTAGGGCATTGGCCTTGCATGTAGCTGACCCAGCACAGACCTTGGTTTGATCCCCAGGATCCCATATGGTCCCCAAAGTCAGGAACTATTTCTGAGTGCATAGCCAGAAGTAACCCCTGAGCACCACCGGGTATGTTCCTAAAATAAAAAAATAATTTACCCCATTCAAAATTATGCCTCAGAAAATTAAGTACCTTGAAGTGAACATTACTACTAAATAAAAGACCTATATGAAGAAAACTACCAAACACTACTTCAAAAAGTAAAAGAGGATACAAGGAAAAGGAAACTTTTACACTGTTTCTAGATTGGTAGAGTTATCATAATTAAAATGGCAATATGTCCCATATTGTACAGATATAATGCAATCCCTATAAAATACATATAACTTTTCAAGAATGTGTATAAAATATTCCTGAAATTTATATGGAATAATAAACAGCCATGAGTCTAAAGCAGTCCTTGGTGAAAATGGGAGGAATCACGTTTCTCAACTTTAAACTGTACTATAAAGCAGTACATTTATAGTAGTCATTAAAATAGCATGATACTGAAATAAAGACAGACCCTCATATCAATGGAAAGACTTGAATATTCTGAGATTGTCCTGCAGGTATATGATCAATGAATCTTTTATGGGGGGGGCAAGAAATACAGAGCAGGGAAAGGAGAGCATCTTCAAAAAGTGACATTGGGAAAACTGATCAGCTACATGTAGAAAACTGACTTAGACCTATTTAACACTATGTCTTTTTGGCTTTTGGGTCACACTCAGCAGTGCTCAGGGGTTACTCCTGGCTCCATGCTCAGAAATTGCTCCTGGCAGGCACGGGGGACCATATGGGGCACTGGGATTCGAACCGATGACCTTTTGCATGAAAGGCAAACGCCTTACCTCCATGCTATCTCCCAGGCCCCCTATTTAACATTATTAAGAGAGGTCATATCAAAATGCATTAAAGTCCTTGATATCAGACCTGAAACCATGAGGGATATAGAAGAAAACTTAGTCTGAACAGTCTATGACACAGAAGCTAGAGGCATCTTCATGGAAGAAACACCACTGACCAGGCAAGGAGAAACAAAGATAAATAAATGGTACAACATTAAACAAAGAAGCTTCAGCACATCAAAGAAAACTGTGATTAGGATACAAAGACTACTATCCAACCCCCCATCTAAGAAGTAATTATTATCTAAGATATAAATGTACTGATAAAACTCAGAAAAAAGATACCTAACCCCATTCAAATAAAGATACCTCATCAATGAATAAACATAGATGGTTAAAATCACTTGAAAAAAATTCTCCACATCAGTAATTATTGAGGACATGCAAATCAAAGCAGTAATGAGATATCTCACAACACAAAAGCTGGTATACATCACAAAGAACAACTAGTTTTGGCAAGGATGAGGGGAGAATGGGACTTTCATTCACTGATGATGTCAATGATTATTGGTCCAGCCTTTTTGGGAAATAAAACAGATATTTAAAAAAAAAACCCTGAATATTGAGCCCCCATATGATCCAGCCATACTATCCCTAGAGATTTACCATAGGAACCCAAAAAGATCATGCAGAAAAGTCCTCTACTTTCCTATGTGCATAGTAGACTATTTACAATAGCCAGAATTTGGATACAGTACAGCTCAATGTTTCAGAGTCAAACTCTTAGGTTCAAATCTGCCACATGATTTCCTTTAGAAAATTACATGATTTAACTGTGTCTCTTTTCCCCCACAAGTTACCTTATATCTTAATAGTCATAATGATGTTAGAACATACAAGGTACATATCAAATCTT
>PVKC010049028.1:0-10740 GCA_004027635.1 Crocidura indochinensis | reverse complement strand
ACACATGTGGTGGATAGGGTCTGAATAAAGCTGTTACCTCCTGAAGCCTGCCTGTGAGTGAGATTTCTACCTGTCGCTTTCCTGGACCCCAGACCCATCGATTAATGGAGGATGGAGCCACGTGGCCTGGGATAGCAGACAGAGGCCTCCATCTCCATCCATCTCCATCCAGCTTCATCCTTATTTATTTAATACAACAGTAGACATTGTCTTAAGGAAATTTCCTTCTAGTCATTTTTTGGAGTTTTTTTAAATAATCATGAATGATTTTGAATTGTGTCAAGGGCCTTCTTTGTATTAATTGATATACTGATATGGTATTTATCTATTCCCTTATTGATATAGTGTATTATAATAGTTGGTTTGCATATCCTGAACCATCCTAAATCTATTTGATGAACCCCATTGTTTCATAATATATAATTCTTTTGCTATATTGCTGTATTTTACTTGCTAGGATAGAATGCGAATCTTGGTGCCAATGTTCACTAGGAATATTGAACTAAATTTTCTTTAGTAATATCTCTGTTTTTAAATTAGCATCAAATTGGCTTCATCAAAACAAATAAGGAGGATTCCTCTTCCCTAATATTTTGGAAGATGTTGGGGAATTTAGACATTTTGTCTTGTATAAAATTTTTATAAAATTCATTTGTAGATTCATCTTTACCTGAACTTTTATACTTGTAAAAGTTTGAATTTTTACTTTTTTGGTCTATTTAGATTTTCTGTTTCTTATTGTTTCATACATATTCTAAAAAAGTATTCATTTCTTTGAGGTTCTCAAGCATAACATAATGCTTGACTTTTTTCATTTCATAGTAATTTTCATTTCTATTGTAATTTTTAAACTGTCATCTTTGATCTTACTTTCTGGGGACTTTCTCCTTTACTTTCTTCATTAATCTATCTAAGGATTTGTGAATCTTGCTTTTTTCTTGGCTTCATTTATATTTTGTATTGCTTTCTCTCAATTTCTCTCAATTCTATCAATTTCCGCTCTAATTTTTATGAATTTCTACTTGCTTAGGGATTCATTTGTTGTTCTTTTTCTAGCTCCTCTAGTTGAGAAGCTGCATCATTAATTTAATCATTAAATTAATTAATAATTTGCATCATTAATTTGAGCCGTCTCTTTCTTCCTGGGTGTGCACTTCAATAATTATGAACTTTTCCTATAGTACTGATTTTGATATGCCCCATAGGTTCTAACTGGTATCTTTATTTGTATTTGCTTCAAAGAAACTTTTGATTTCTTCTTTGATCTAATTATTTAGCAACAATATCCAATATTTAGCAACTGCAGCAAGATGGTATTTAGTTTCCATGTGCATTAACTTTCAGTTCAGCTTTCTTTTTTTTTTTTTTTGATCATTCACGATTCCTTTATGATGTTTCTTTACATCACACATAGATACAGAGATCACTCTATATCTGTCTCTCTCGTGGCTAGCTTTACTTAGCTATCCTCCAGTAGCATCAGTGTAGCAGTAAATTGCATGATTTTATTTTTATAACCATAGTTCAGCTTTCTTTTTATGGTTGATTTCTACATTTGGTGTCTGAGAAGTTACTTTATGTGTGATTTTGTGGATGTTTTATGTGTATTCTAGTATCTAATCTATCCTGAACAATATCCCATGTCCATTATAGAAAAACATGCACTCGGGTTTTTTTGAAGGGCAAGAAGAGTTATCTAAATATGTTGATTAGACCCGATTCAATTCCTAATTTAGGGATCTTGCTTCTTTTCTGATTTTTCTCTGCTTGATCAGTGACAGACTGTTTCTTACAACCAATGAGAGGATAAGAAACATAATAGAGAAACCCAGAATTCCCTCCTGAAGATTGATAGTCACATCACATGTCCCTTCCACTAAGCTCATATTCATCTTTTGTTCTACTTGTTCTCCTAGAATCCAATTTAGATAATAATTTAGAGAAATAATTATCAATATACACGCAGCTACACTTTTTAGTTAACATATCTATTATTTTTGGAATAGCATATCACACTGTATGATGACATTTTAAGTTCTTTACGTTTTTGGGTTGTTTTGTTGTTATTATTGTTTTTGTTTTATGGGTCACACCCAATGGTGTTCAGGGGTTACTCCTGGCTATCTGCTTAGAAATAGCTCCTGGCAGACACGGGGACCATATGGGATGCCGAGATTCTAACCAACCACCTTAGGTCCTGGATCAGCCGCTTGCAAAGCAAATGCCGTTGTGCTATCTCTCCAGCCCCCATTTTAAGTTCTTGAAAAGTTTGACTTTAAGTATATTAAAACAATTATTCAATTGCAATCAGTTCATTCAACTTCTGCAGTGATGATTTTGATCAGCAAGAAAATGATGTTGAACTAATTGATTATTTGAGAACCTACGGCTCCTAAGCCACATATATGCACACTGTTGTATCAGCCCAGAATATTAGAGACATCTTTTCATAACACATTTCCATATAAAAGCTACATGTTAATTATGTGATTCAAATAATTGGAAAATCTTTATCAATTAGTCAGGAGAAAATATGTTCTCAAAATCCAGAAAGCATAACTTCAGAGGCCCTCCTTTTGTCTAAATTACCTCGTTCTCCTGTTATGTTTCTTTCCATCAAGGTTAACTGACTGTTTGCCCCTCTTTGAAGTATATTCTTTTCCAAGCATAAATTTACATGAAGGGACTAAAAAGTAACCTAAGAACACAGAGTCACCAAAAATGACTCACTATGCTTCACATTGGCACAACAAGTTTTGTCTGATCCCTATGTGAATTGACCCTTCTTCATATCCACGGCTCACTCCATACTTCTGCCACCTCCAAGTCAACATTTTAGTCTTATTCTGCCAAAGCCTCACTGAATCATTTCACCAGTCCACCCACTTTTGCCATGCTAGCTAATGGCTTCATGTGACCCTTCAGATGTTCTGTCTCTTGTTGACCTGGCCCACTCCTAGTGGGATGGAATTCTGTGGGAAGTTAGTGGAGGGAGGAGAGAAGCTGATTAAGCCATCGCTTACATTGATTTAGTAGCTAGCAGCTTAAACCAATGCTTTATCAACTCTCAAGTTCAAACCCTGACTGGAAACAGAGTTATTCATCAAGAAGGATTAGAAAATGCAGAAGGTCCATAAATTTAACAGACTGATTCTTGTTATCTCCAGAGATTTTCCTGTCACTTAAAAATGATGTCTGGGGTACAATTTGCATCTAAAATGGCCTTGGAAAGAGGCAAAAGGCCAGCACTTCAAACTAATGAATCCTCAGGTTACAGAGAAATGCTCTTGGCCAAATAAAGCAAACCGCATTCCACTGGGTTCCAATCGGACCTAACCCGAATTTGTAGAAATCTTGAAAGTGGACTTTAACTTCTTTCTTCCAAGAGTAATGTTCAATTTTCCCCCCACAAAATTCACATGATGTAAAAGTATGGGTAGTTTAAGGAAAACAGAAATAGGATTATATCTCAAGAAGCCTTGGCTCGAAGGTCAGTGAGGCCACCAATTAACTCTGTGAGGGCAAGTCATACATTCAAGTTCTATATAGTAAAATATCTTAGGTCCTTTCTGTGTGGTTATTGTATGTAATTTTTTCTTTCTAAGACAAGTCAATGATTTTACTGAAGACACATGAATACCTACTCTTTTCTTGAATTAAAATAGCTATTCTCCTCTTCTGAGTAGGGAAATGAGTATTTAATATCTGAATTTATTAAAAAATAGTTTGAGAAATATTTCAATATTTTCATTGCTTCCACAGATTGGCTGAAGCTTTCTCTATTGTGATATCCCATTGTATAATTACAGGTTCAATGTGCCGATTACAACATCCACAGAAACTTCTCAAAGTCAAGTTTTTGTAAGAGACCATTCAACTCACTTGAAAAGTTCATTCAAATAAGATTGTAAAAGATTCCTGGGAGCGTGTGATTATCAAAGTTCTGAACCCTAAAATATCTATTTCATTTGTTGGAGATTCTGAGTTGAGAAATGTGTGTAGATTGTTTCCTTCTATTTGAACAGACAGAAACAGAGCATCTTTATATCCTGCTACTACTATCAAGTAGTATAAAAGTGTGCAATTTTTTTACATGCTGAATTTCAGGTAACTGAAGGTTACATCTTAAACATCCTCTGAATTACTTTGCTTTTATTGATTCCACTCATTTAATTTTAATTCATATTCATTCATTCCAAGGAATTGATATAGATAGCAAATTTTTATATAAGATCTAAATGGGTTCCCCAAAATAGTTATCTTACTCTAGTGAGTTGTATGTTGAGTCGTACCTTGACTTGTTGAGTTGTACTTTGAGTCGTTGAGTCATACGTTGTACAGCATACTGCTGTGAAGAATTTTGCCGTCACAAAAGAGAGATACATTTGGCATAGAATTTGGAAGTAAACTGAAGTATATTGATCCTTTTTATGGCCAGCTATATGAAACATATGATATATTTTATATATATTTAAAGTTACAACTTTTAAAAAAAATTTGTATTGAGACCAAAGTAAATTACAAGTCTTTCACGGTGATATTTAAGGTACATAATGACAGTGAATTAGGGGAAGTCCCAGCACCAGTGTTGACTTTCCCCAATCATTGTTCCCAGCTTGCATCTGTACCTCCATTCTTAGTCCCCTGGACTGCTAGTCAAAGTTACAACTTTTAACTTGTCTAATATTATCTGAACTAAATATGCTCTTGCCAATTTTTCTGCAAGACGGTATTCACCCTGTCTATGACAATAATATCGTTTAAGTCCAATTTTTACTGCTATTTTACTGTTTCATGTACTTACCTGCAAAGTGCTGCTTCCCAGTTAAAATGAAGTTAGTTCTTGTGTGTATTATCAGCAAACAACATTTTATAGTAGAAACTAGTCAGTTTCTTCTGTCTTATTTCTCTGGTGGCCCCATTACTTCAAACTCATTCTCCGGAAGAAGTTGCAATAACTATTCTTCTAGAGCCCAAATATAGTTGGCGTATTTTCTACACATTTCCTATGCAACTTGTAATGTTTTCTAATTATTTTAAATAAAGTTATGACAATGTCCAGTTAGTTCGGTGAACTCAAGTGAGGTGAATCCCAAAGTACTATCCAACCCAACAAATGCACTTTGAGTATAAAACATCTTTGAATTCCTGCGTTGTCAGAAGGAAGTTTTCAGTGATCAACCTGAGACCATCAGACTAGAGAAGTGTCCTCAGGGTTCAAGAGTTGGTCTAGTTCCTTTTTCTCTGGAACTTTCTCAGGAGATGAATAGTTCAAAGGTCAGAGTGAACAAATATGAGGATGATTAAACCATTTAAGCAAAATTAAGAGAAACATCATAGCTGTTTTTGACTGTCATACTAAAATATTTTTGAGACATTTTTGTCACTTACTGAAAGAAAGAATAATAATTCTGGTGATGAAAGTACAGGACAGAGAAGAAGACAGACTCAAAGTTTCAGAATATTTCCTTAAATTTCAAGGAAATTTATGAGTGTATACAAGCCACTCAATCTGCCTACCTTAACCAGATCAGAGAAAGTCATAGGGCTAACTGTGGTTTGAAGATGGAAAAGGCTGGACTCAGAAATTCTTTCTATGAATTTTTGCTCATTTATGCTCTTTCTTTCAAAAAAGACCTTCCAGATCTACAAAATGTAAACCTCATTCATTTTAGAAATAGGATTTTAAAAAGCTCTTCTCAGAATCAGCACTTTTTCTTCTCCAAAAAATGTCCTAATTTTAACACCTTTCATCTGAATGATTTTTATGTCCTCTATTTTCTTATTTGCTTCTACTTAGAGGAACCCTCTAAACCCCTCTTCCATGCTTCCCTGACCCTGTTCACATTTAAATCATATATTTTTTAATTACACTGCATAGTTCATGCTTTCAAGAACTAATAAGTTCTGACTAGATTAAGAAGCTTTTGCTAAATATTCATTTATTTGTTCATTCACCAATAAAATTTTAGATTATGCACTTTACAGGTCTGGTAATTAAAATATGATCAGCAGAGTGTAACAAAGCCTGTCAATTTATGTTCATTCATCAATAGCTTAAGTAAAAAAGGGAAAGAAAAATGATTCCCTCACTAGTCCACGTTTTTACAGAAGAGGTATCCGAACAACGTAATGGCATGGAAGATGATTATAAATATTTCTTGAGTCATGATAAGTAAATGAGAACTGCATTAAGAGACTTCAAGAGGAAAGTCAAGTTATGAGTCTCAGAATTTTTCCCTTCATTTTTTATCCCGCTCTCTTTTTTCTTTTGTCATTGTCTGCATCTTCTATCTTATTTGTATTGTTGACCTGTGCTCAATATCAGCCTCGAATTATCAATAAGCATGCATAGAAGAAGAAGACCAGTTTGTCCAATTAGGGTTTTTCAAATCAAATGTATTGATGTCATTGTCACTGCTTCACTTTGATATGAAAAGGAAGTGTCTGGTTACCCTTGTAAATTCCATCGGGTATATTTGATCATTGGCCGTTTTCTCTCTGAGCATTTCTTTGACTCAAAGCAGATCATTAAATTGCTCCCAGGCTAAAAGAACATGGACCAGAACAGCAGGGTACTTTTGTAATAAGACCTTGTAAATTGAAAGCCCTGGATACCTTCCCTACTGTGAGAAACTGCTGAGACTGGTTCCTTCTAACATGGCATTAACAGGCTCTTCGGACCCAGTTAATTAAAGACAGTATATCTCTAGGCAAACTTACGCCTTGAAAGATCACACATATGGCAACTCTTAAAAAAAAATCACATCTTCTCTTTAAGGTATTTTTGCTGCATTAAATTTTTGCATTAGTCTTTTTACAGTTGATTACTTGAAGTTTCTAAAACTCAGCCTATAGAGCAAAAAGAGGACCATGGTCCTAGCATGGCCAGGACTCATTCATGTACAATTTCATTCATGCATTTTGATTTTATACATGTATTTTCACCTCGGAGTTAGAGGTGAGGCGCATTCTAGCTGCGATGCACCGCGTCCATTTGTTAAATCCCTGCTGGGGAAGGGAAAGGCTTATAATTGCAAATATCATGGCCAGACAGTTACAAACTGGGGGCCTGCTGAGAAACTCAGACCTTAATGTAGAGGTGTCTTTAAAGCCTGCAAGTCAGTGAAGGTAGTTAATCACTCAATTAGACTCTCATTATCATCTGCCCCGCATCAAAAAGACTTCCCGCAGTCAAGGAGGGGTTGCAACCAGTCACTTTGACAGGTGATCCCCCACTCCAAAACAATGACCACAATGGATCCTGGAGCAGATATCAGCAGGACATGGCCTGCATCTAAGCTGAAGTAGCCGCCCAGGGGTTTAGCCAGCAGTCCTGGAGTAGATCAAAGCCGGGAAACAGCTGATCCCAGACTGGCTGGTGTCAGCCTGGTGTTTCCTCTGTCAGAGGCAGATGGAGGATCAACTTATTGATTGCTGTTCTCCCTGGTCAGTTTGAAATAAAAAGGCTGGGCCTGAGGGAATAGTCAGGAGAAAGGTCTGGTTTGGAAGACTTGGGCAGCACAGACAGTAAAACTCGGTTAGACCTTATTTACCTGCTTGAAGTAAAAGAGGATGAATGAATTGGCTATAATTCTACTGCACAGCGGCATGCAAAGAAGATAATAAAACTAAGCCCTGGTAAACTTCAGGCATGGCCTTGATCTCTTTCGAGCTAATTTAATAGCAGAGGATGGTTTACAAGCGCCATGTAATACCCAGCCTATGAATTTGGGGGACAAGTGAGACCATAAATAGAATGGTGTTGAAGAAGTTATCACATTTCCAAAATATTTAAAGCCAATTAGAATTTAAAAAGCAAAGTAAAGGCACTATGTAAAATTGTATAGATACACATTATATATAAATTGTATCTGTATCTATACATCTGAATATGGTATATACACCATTTACACATGGTAAGCCATATCTACATTTATATGATGGGATACACAGGCTTGTGCATGTATAAAGTAGAGGAGTAAGATGCTCCTCAAATTAGCATTTTGTAAGTTAGCATTCATAGCTATACTGAACTAATTGCATATGTAAATAAATATTTCATTTAATGAAAGGATCTCAAAGGAAATATAGAAATGAATCTGAGGGCACTTAAAATAAAAATTGTCAAGTTGGTCTTTATTTGTTCATAATTTAAGTCAATCAAGTAACTGTTATTTACAGAAACTGAGTATTTATCTTGTCAACACATAATCATTAATTCAAAAGTGAATTCTGTGCATACAATAATTATCAGATGCCTACAAAAGTTAAATCACATGATTTGCTAATCACTGAATTTCATAATTTCAATAGGAGAATATAAAGGTCTTTTTTTCCACTGATATTTTGGGGGACAGCTATTAGAGACATAGCAGTTTTCAGGTCTTAATCTTGACTATGCTCCAAGGATCAGATGTGGTGTTGGGGACTCTAACCAGAGTTACTGCTGCAAGGCAAGTATCTTCGCCAAGTATCTTACTTCCTTTTTATACTAGTGAATTTTTGTTTTTGTTTTGTTTTGTTTTTCTTTTTTCTCTCTTTTTTTAATTTTTGGGCCACTCCTGATGCAGCTCAGGAGCTACTCTTGACAATGCACTCAGAAATTGCTCCTGGATTGGGGGAACTTAACTGCGGTCCAATCGGTCCTAGGTTAGCTGCATGAAGGCAAATGCCCTACTGCTATGCCACCGCTCTGAACCCTAACTAGTGAATTTTTAAGTTAAATTTTTATGTTTAAAAAATCGACTGTAACTCAAGGTATAGGGAACAAGACTTTGGATTCTATTCACAGCATCATTAAGAAAAAGGAAAACGTCAAACTAAATACATAAAATCTTATTTAGTGTGTTTTGGGGAAAACCGTGCATTTGAGGAAAACTATCTTTCTTTGTTTTTAATTATTGTAAATTACTTTATTTATAAGATTTATTGTTGTTCATAGCACATTTATTTATGCCATTCCCAATGCAAAATTCCCTTTAACACTGTTTCCAAATTCCCACCCATTCCTGTCTGCTCCCTTGGCAGGCATGAAATAGTATTTTTTATAATGCTTGTTTACAATGAGAATATTATTTTAAATGAAGATGTGAAAATTGTTATCTCACTATGAGGTTATTATCAGAAGATTTACTAAGTTATTTCTGGATAGTTGATCTTTTCTGTTACTGGTTTTGTTTCTAAACATTAGGTGGATTCAATTCCATGCTGATGTCTAAATTGGTGTGTTTCTACTGGGTAAAAACCTTTGAATTTAGAATATGTCTAGAATTATAGAAAAAGAGGTGGAGAACAGAGTTCCCTTATATATTTTACACTTTCCTTCCTATCAACACTCACAATTAATGACTCTTTAGTAATAAATTATTATTAACTAAAGCTAATACTTAAGTTGTATAATTCATATTTCTTTTTCCCCTTATATTCTTTTGACCCAACTTTTCATCTGATTAAATGTTACATGTTATTGTAGTGACTCCAAAACTCTTGCTTTTAAAGGTTTCTCAGACTTTTCTGTTTTGGGGTTTTAAATTATAATTTTGAATACTATGGGGCAGCATTCCATAGATGCTTTTTGACAGGTATTTCCCCAGAGTGCTGGTTTTGTGTGTGTGTGTGTGTGTGTGTGTGTGAGGAGTAAGATAGAAGTAATGAAATTTAAGTAGAAAAGAAAAGAGATAAAGTACCATTGAAATCCCAGCTTATCAGAGGTATATATTATCAATGCAGCAAGCCACTGCGACCAATTGGATAAGGTTATTTTTGTGTGGCAGTAACCCCGTTATTTTCTTTTCTTTTTTTTTTCTTTTTTTTTGGGGGGGCACACCCGGCGATGCTCAGGGGTTACTCCTGGCTATTTGCTCAGAAATCGCTCCTGGCAGTTCGGGGGACCATTTGGGGAACCGGGGGATCGAACCACGGTCCATCCTAGGTTAGCGCAGGCACCTTAGCTCCAGCGCCATCGCCCGGCCCCCATCATTTTCTTTTCAAATTGTGATTTTCAGAAGAAATCAACTGAAATAGGCAGCCCACAGTTGAGGTGTAGGAAATAGAGCCCACTTTCTTGAAAGTGGAAAATTCATAGGAACATTTTAAAAATCTTTGCATATTGGATAATGTATTTCATAAATATTTATTCAACAGTATACACTGATATATGAATTTATAGGTTTTTCTTTATTTGAATTTAAGGCTATTGACTAATATGTAGGATTTTACAAAAGCAGCAGTTTGTCTTCAATTTTATAGCTTTTTTTTGTTTGCGTCTTTGTTTCTTTTGGGTCCACATCTGGAAGAGTTCAAATGTTATTCCAGGCTCTGCACTTGGTTAGAACCAGGGATCATATAGGATGCTAGGAGTCAAACCCAGGTTGACCTTGTGTGAAGCAAACATTCTACCCACTGTGTTATCTCTTTGATCTTCAATTTTACAGCTTTTAAATTCATTTTAAAGTTCTATCGATCAGTGTTTCTTTCTTCTAATTCTTTGAGTTATTTTATCTCTCATATTTGTATCACATTTTGGTTATATCCTGAAATATCCTAGATTGAATTACTTTTGCAGCAATGTTCTGTGGTTTTTGACCAGGCTTAATGTCACCCTATTCATTATTTGAATATTATACAGAATAATCTCCCTACTCAGACATAAGCTATTTCTTCTCCTGCATCTCTTCTTGCTAACTGATGTATTTATTATCCCTATAGTATTTTCAATTCCATAACATGATATGCAAA
>PVKC010049027.1:0-10802 GCA_004027635.1 Crocidura indochinensis | reverse complement strand
CACACACACACACACACACACACACACACACACACACAGCTCTCTGCCCTCCTCAGGGCCTTCATTCATTTCTCTCACCTCAAATATATTTTCTCTTTTCTCTTATACCTCCCTCTCTTTTGCTCACCAATCTGGCTTGTGTTCACTATTCTCTAAATGACCACTTGCTATTATTTCCTCAGAGAAGTCTTCCCCTAGTTCCCTAGGGCCCTGATTTGTTCCTTCCAGGAGCCCAGCCCAACACTATTTCCATATTTCCATAAGGCAAGAACCCTGATTGCTCATTTCAGTTTTCCCATTCTTCTCATAGTTTTCTAACACTGTAGGGAACACAGAAGCACTTGTCCAATTGAGAAAGCATTCTGAGATGGAGCTAAATCATTCCAATTTAAAAAACTTTTGAATTGTAAATAAAGATATTTTGGTATGCATGTAAGGTTGTAAAAATTGAAAAGAGAAGATACATACGTCATGTGACTGTCAGAATTCTTCCTAATCACCAAGTGATAGGAATTACCTAATTGCCCATTCAAAGATAAACATATAAAAGAAATGCTGATGAAAGGAAATAATTGTCTATGCATGTACATTATATATATGTGGGTACATATATACACACATATCTCTATATCAATAAATTTTTTTTCCTGAAAGAATATAACAGGGATAGACCATGAGGACATTATACAAAGTCAACTAAGTCTGCCAGAGAAAGATAAATGTTGGTTCATTAAGACGTGAGATCGGAAACAAACAGGTAGACAAAATAACCCTCCTCCTCCATTGAGGAACAGATGGATGGGTGGTAGCAGGGTGGAAGGGAGAGAAATGGCAAAGAAGGTTGCAAGGCACCAAGTCAAGCAGTGATGGGAAATTAATGCCCAGCCCAAGACCATGTATACCAGGAAGAACCTCAGTATGTCATAAGAGCTACTAAGAACCTAGCTTGTCAACATACTTCTTTTAAGTCTAATGTGTATGTGGTGGTGAACTTAGACCTGTTGCAGTCTTTTCGCAATGTGTACCAATATCAAATCAAATGTATTGCTAGCCTGAAACTAATAATATTGATAATTAAGCATCAGGTAGAGAAGGAAGATGACTCAAAGGACCGGAGTATCACGTGATCTGGAAACCACCTACTTCTCACACAAGCACCCAGGCAGAAGTAGGCCCAAGTATCTAGTTGTGGTCTAAAAACAGAGAGAGAGAGAGAGAGAGAGAGAGGGAGAGAGAGAGAGAGGGAGAGAGAGAGAGAGAGAGAGAGAGAAGGAAGAGAAGAAAGGTTCTTGCCTGCCTGGGGAATGGATCAGTATCAGCCTTGCACAGACTATGCAGTCCTTTTGGCTATGAGCCAGCCATACAACCCATAAAGTTCCTTTGGCTCTGCTCTGAAATTCCCAATAACCCAGTTGCTCAAACAAAATTTTATTTTAGTTTTTAATCAATATAAAGTTATTACTTTGATCGCTTACCTGTTTCTTTCTAAGTATTAGATATCTAGTTTGAATTCCAAGCTAGTGTCAGTATCATTAGAACTTCCTTCATAGGTAGCTTCTGCCATATTGAATTATGTCTAGATAGAGTATTTCTACTCTACTGTTGTACTTTTCCTTCCTTCTTTTTTCTTCTTTCTTTCTTCCTTTCTTTCTTCTTTCTTTCTTTCTTTCTTTCTTTCTTTCTTTCTTTCTTTCTTTCTTTCTTTCTTTCTTTCTTTCTTCTTTCTTTCTTTCTTTCTTCCTTTCCTTCCTTCCTTTAATTCTTTCCTCTTCCTCTCTCCCTTCTTTTTTAAAGAATACAACCCTCTCTTCTTATTTGGGTTTCTCTACTATTGTTTGCTGATTAAACACTTGATAAGAGCACTACATAAGATGGAATGTCTTTCTCAAAATATTGAAACTGAACACACCTAATCCTCTCTGAATGCTAATTATGAGAGCCTGCTCAAATCAGTGTCTGATTTTTTTAGGTACTTTTATTTTCTTGTGGTTTTGTTGGAGCTGAGGGTAGGTGGCATTACCAGGAGTGATCTCTGAGCATAGAGCTGGATCTTGAGTTGGGGAACTAAATTGGGTTAATTTCATGCAAATCCTTACACTTCGTACTATCTCTCCTCTTCAGCTCTTTTTTTCTTATAACTTTTAAGTGAAAATTCTAGTTCTCCCAAGATTGTGCCAACGGCAAGTGGTAGGAGAACTATAGTTTAAACTTACAGCTCTTTCTGCATCAATAGCACATTGACAATGATGCTGGTTGGAGGCACAGGGCATGTATATAATGTCTTAAATCTTAGTTCATAGAAACAATGTTTTGTTTTATTTTTGTGGGGCCATAAACTGGTCTTGTGGTCAGGGCCCACAACTGGGGATCCCAGCGGATGATGGCCAGAGCCCCTATCTAAGCAAGTATCTTAATCTTGTACTATCTTTCCAACCCAAGAAGAGATTATTTTTTTCTTTATGCCTTACTGCTAAGAAACAGTGCCAGACTAAGATGTGAGATACAGCCTAATAATTCAATGCCCCCTTCAAATCAGTTGTTCTTTAAATATTTGTTCAATACTCTTTGACCCAGCAGGAAAGCTTCCAGAAATTTGAACTACAAACGTGCTCACACATATAAAGATTAACATTTGTTCAATCCATGGCAGGATTGTTTGTAAGAGCAAAAGGTTAGAAACTAAATGTCCATCGATATGGAACTGGTTAAATAAATAGTAATACATCCATTCAGTAATGGGTCATATGGCTGATGAAAAGAATGAGGAGGGGTTTTTTGTACCAAGGAAGACCCACATCTGAGATGTCAATGCAACTATCCAAGTCAAAAAGAGTACATAACACTGTATTGGCTGCCTGTGTATTTGTAAATGTATATGTGTATGTGTGTGTATTGGGGGGGGGGGCTCTACTAACTAGCCTAAATAATACCAACCTCTCTTCTATGCCAGACATAGTTCAAAATATTGGGGGGTGTATACTGGGCAATGCTTTGCACTCAGGACCTTAGGGATCACCTTAGGCTGTGCTCAAGGAACATATGGGATGCCAGGGATTGAATACAGGATGATTGTGTGCAAGGCAAACACTCTACCCTCTCTGTTATGAAGAGGCATGTAGCTTCTCAAGTCTGATCATCTGCAGTGTGCTATGTGGCTCTTTAAAATGTGTTACTATGAAGGTAAGTTACAATATAAAATGTCTGTGAATCTCTCAGGGGCAGGTTTAAGTTCAATATTGGAATTCATTTTCCGAATAAAGTTCAAAAAGACCTCTACAAAACAAACGTCAAAATCTGAGTTTGATGGGTTCTGTTTGAAGGCATTTAGTTTAGTTTTGGTTTAGGCTTTAATCACCATGAGATTCAGAATTTAAAAGTTTTGATGGTTGAGTTTTAATCATACAATGTTCCAAGACCCATCCTTCTCCCATTTTTCTTTTGCACCATGATTGGTTTTTAGGTTTTTTTTAAATTTTTTTTGGGGGGGGGGTCATACCCGGCGGTGCTCAGGGGTTACTCCTGGCTGTCTGCTCAGAAACAGCTCCTGGCAGGCACAGGGGACCATATGGGACACCGGGATTCGAACCAACCACCTTTGGTCCTGGATCGGTTGCTTGCAAGGCAAATGCCGCTGTGCTATCGGTTTTTTGTTTTGTTTTGTTTTGTTTGTTTTTGGGTCATACCCAGCAGCGCTCAGGGGTTACTCCTGGCTCTACGCTCAGAAATCGCTCCTGGCAGACTCAGGGAACCATATGGGATGCTGGGATTTGAACCACTGTCCTTCTGTATGTGAGGCAAATGCCCTACCTCCATGCTATCTCTCCACCCCCAACCATTATCGGTTTTTTATTATTGAGTGTTTGTTTGTGGACCACACCTATCTGTGCGCAGAGCTTATGCCTTTCTCTGTGCTTATAGATCCTAAAAATTCATAATAGACTCAATACAGTGCTAGAGTTGGAACTGGGTCACCCTCATGCAAGACAAAGTGATTATTCCCCCTGTGTTATTTGTCCGGCTCCCAAAATATAAAAATTTAAAACTGAAGTTGAAATAAACTTGTGTCCCTTCCTACGTATTGGTCTACTCAGTGTTAGCAACAAAGGTTCCCAGAGTCTGGGTGGAGTAGGGGTTTCCTGAGCACCCAGCTTAGTCTGACCTGAGACACTCCTCAGAAGTGATAACGGCCAAGTATCTCATGAACCTCATTCTAAAAGCATTCAGAGAGTTCTTACCTTGTTTTTGCTTGTTTGTTGAGCCTCAGTCTGATGTGCTCAGGGCTCACTCCTGACTCTGTGTCCAGGAATTCCTCCTGACAATGTCTACAGGACACTATATGAGATGGGTGGAACTGGCACATGCAAGGCAAGTACTAGTCCTCTCTCAAGTACACTGTCATCTCTCCAGCCCCTAATGGTTGCTCTGTTAAACCCAACCAACAACAATCAGAATCAGAGCCTCATAGCATTCATTTCTTGGGCTATCCAGGGTTCTTGGAGCAGATCTGGCTTGACTCCCTCTATGGGCAAGACTTCTGGCAGGGCCCATTGCCTCTTGCTCAGGCCTATGACACCTGTAACACCTGCCTGGAGGGGTGGGGAACCCCCGTAACCCTCACTCCATCACTCCTGCAGAATCCTGAGCCATAGTTGGTTTCCATGCTCTACGTTGTGCTTTTCCAAAAGCTTTCTTGCGGATCAAAATAAAAATAAAATAAAAAATAACCCTCTAGATGTCTTTCTTTGCTCCGGCCAGATGTTCAACCAGTACTTTGAATTTATTTGTGTATTTGGTTTGTATCGCCTCTTCCCATCCTTGTGGTTGTAAGGCCCCTGGAGGTCACACACATCTGGCTGTAGTGATCACATGTGATGTACTTGCCATTCTCAGTAGAGGTACGTGCTTCATAATTGTGGTGCTCGCCAGGGGGCGCCGTGGTGTTCTCACACGTGCTTTTTTTGGTCACACTTCCTTGCTGTGGTGTCCACACATCTCCTAGTAGCAATGTTTGGAATAAGAGGGGTTCACCCATTTTTGTGATGCTCACTCACACCGAGCTGAGTGCAACCAAAAATCTCTGGTGTTGCCAGGGATGGTCGACAACTGAACTTCCAGAATCTCCCAGCACAACAGCCAGGATGATACATGCATGTGTGTCACCAGGGAATTGAACTCATGACCTAATGTCTGCAAGACAAGTTCCATAAGGTCCCACTGTTCTTCGGCCTGTTCCACTGGTCCCTGGATGAATATTTCATTTCCTCTTGACTCTTCTCTAGTTCTTTTTAGGATGGCTCAGTTTCCTATCAATTTGGCTTGTTTCTTTAATATATTAATTTAATCTACATTTAAGTTAATCTCTTAATTTCCTATCAAGTCAGCCCTATCCAATAATTCCAGTAATTACTTTCATGAAGTCTGCTGGGTCTGTTAACAGTCTCCATCAATTACATAAATCTTGCCCACCTTCATGGTCCTGAGTTGGAAAAATCCCCACCCTACCCGAGAAGGGTTGATTTATCAAGAATTCACTCTAGTTGGGACTTGCTCTGGGCTTGTCCTGCCTGGTTGCACTTGAATTTGTCTCCTCCGTCCTGTGCTTTTCTTTCGAGATCAAATTCCATGAGTTTCTCAGGTGTTCCATTGGCACAGGCATTTCCTGGGACTCACCCCTACCCTGCAAAAAAAAAAAAAAAAAAAAATACATCTCATGAGTTATTGAGTGCTTTACAAGGATATTTCTAATTGTTTTCTGGAAACCTAGTGACACTTCTATACCATCTTGAAATAACTGTTCATCCCTGGAAGAAGTTGTCAATTTTTACACCCACTTCCATTCAGCACCTCCTTCTTTCAACAGATCAGAGAATTGGACTCTTCTCAAGTTTTCTGGGACCCCAGCTTCCCTTGCCAAAGTCACTTCATTCAAGTTGTCATCAAAATTTGCTTCTGTTCTTTGGCCTTCATTGGACTCGAAACTCCATTTCTGTTCATAAACTAGCCTAAACGATGTGCATTACTTATGAGAACAAATAAAGTGGGATTCCTCTATGGTTTTAGACCTTTGATTTGTGGCTTGGTGCTGTCTGTAAGCATAAAAGTTGTTGCAGCCAGAAAGCTAGTACAGAGACCTCATATATACACGTGTAGTCAACCCAAGTTCAGTTTCATAGCCTATCCTGAAGTGATCTGTAAGCACAGTCAGGAATAAGTCTTAAGCACTAAGTGTAACCCCAAAACAAATTAAAAAATAAAAGAAATAAAGTCTTAGAATAATAATTGTTGGAAGGAAAGGTGCATTGAAAGGTGGTATATATTCATGGATATACGTGGAATCTATTGTGCTGAGTGAAATAAGTCAGAGAGAGATAGAAAGACACAGAATGGTCTCACTCATCTATGGGTTTTAAGAAAAATGAAAGACATTCTTGCAATAATACTTTTCAGACACAAAAGAGAAAAGAGCTGGAAGTTACAGCTCACCTCATGAAGCTCACCACGAACAGGGATGAGTTTAGTTAGAGAAATAACTACGTTTTGAACTATCCTAATAATGAGAATGTACGAGGGAAATGGAGAGCCTGTCTAGAGTACAGGCAGGGGTTGGGTGGGGAGGAGGGAGATTGGGACATTGGTGATGGGAATGTTGCACTGGTGATGGGTGGTGTTCTTTACATGACTGAAATCCAAACACAATCATGTATGTAATCAAGTTGTTTAAATAAAAAAAAAAAAGAAAGGTGGTATATATTCTGACTGACAGTCAACTATGAACACTTTTGTAACTACGGTGCTTTAATAAAGTAATTATATTCCAAAAAGAGATTTCTGCATTGTGACCACATTACCTAAAGTATAATAAAAAATAAATTATAAAAGAAAAATTTAAATAATAAATAACAAGTCTATTATAAATTTATTTCTTTATTGCAAATTTAGAAGACAACACTCTTAGAAGGATGCTTATTTCTTTATTTTTTCCTTAATAATGCCTACTCTTATTCCCTAGTTAAAAAAAAATACTATTTGGGTATCTTGGCATGTAACATCTGAATCAGAGTTTGTATATCGAACAAATCCAGAATCACTTTGAAATCATAGCATGGGATTTCTCTTGAACTTGTGGGCAAGTTACAGGAATTAAAAGCCTCTAGAGTCATTTCTCTCTATCCTGAAGACAATTTAAAGGAAAAAATGGGGACGGATGTCACACCCAGCTATGCTCAGGGCTGACTCCTACCTCTGTATTCAGGAATCATTACTGGAAGGACTCAAGGGTCATATGGAGTACAAAGAATCAAACCTGAGCTAGCCACAAACAAAGGTAATACCCTACCCACTGCAACCCCTGAAGCAATATATATAATATATTGTATATATTATATTTTAGATTATATAAGTATATTATATAAAGTATTTTTATTATACTAATTTTATTTTTATTTTTTTTGTGGTTTTTGGGTCATACCCAGCAGTGCTCAGGGGTTACTCCTGGCTCCATGCTCAGAAATTGTTCCTGGCAGGCACGGGGGACCATATGGGGCACTGGGATTCGAACCTATGACCTTTTGCATAAAAGGCAAAAGCCTTACCTCCATGCTATCTCCCGGGCCCCCAATCATTTTTTATTGCTACTTAGTGATCATTATTTCCCCCTCAATTTGTGAGACAGAACAAGATGGTTCAAGTTATGTGGTTCTGTTTGAAGAAAAGAAAAAAAATGGGACAAAATCAAACAAACAAAAAATGAAGGAGTCCTTCTAGAGGCTATAAATATCAATTTGAGAGAAGAAAGGGAAAAGGGAAGAGAAACACAACAATACAAAAAGAAAAAAATACCATAGCAATAAAGACAACCACCACACAATAATCACAGTCCTGAAATAAAAACAAGGCACAAAAACGGAGAAAAAAAAACAATAATAACAAAACCAAAAAAAATTATTTTGTGCTGCTTTTATTTTCTTCTGCATAGGCACAGTAAATATCAGGGAGATTAGAAAGGGAATTCCCTTGGCCTAAGAGATACAGGGTTTCTCCGCCCTTGAAGTATACTGTCATGGGAATAACTACAGACTCCATATATGTTCATTTACTCTCCTCTAGGTCCTTTTGTGGTGTATGGAAACCTGCTTCATCATGGATGATAAAATCAGACCTTTGTATCTAGAGATCTTGGTATCTGCACAGGCCAAAGGATGGAGTCTAAGATGGAGTCTTTCTTTACAGTTCTAGAAGTTCTGTTCCATCACTGTTGTTTTAATCAGTCTTCTGTAGTTGGTGGTCTTGGTTTTTGCACTGATTCTAGGACGAAGCCTAGGATAGAGTCTTTCGTTATGTTTCCAGAAGACCTGCTCAGTTTTAGTTGTCTCAGTCAGACCTCTGGAATTAGAGATCTTGATTGTTCTACAGATCCTAAACAAAAGCCTACACTAGGGTCTGTTTTATTAGTCCCAGGATAAATTCTACCCAGTCATAGATGTCACAGTCAGTCTTCCGTAGATAGTGATCTTTGCATTTTCACAGAGCAAAGGATGACAAGTCTACTGATTTCATCTTATTGTTAGATGGTGAGTAAGACAACCTGCTCTTAGATCAAGTTGCTGCCATTTCCACATTGTCAGGATGTCAATCAAAACTGGTGCATGGTGGGGCCCGGGAGATAGCATGGAGGTAAGGCTATTGCCTTTCATGCAAAAGGTCATTGGTTCGAATCCTGGTGCCCCATATGGTCCCCCGTGCCTGCCAGGAGCAACTTCTGAGCATGGAGCCAGGAGTAACCCCTGAGCACTGCTGGGTGTGACCCAAAAACCATAAAAAAAATAATAATAATAATAATAAAAACTGGTGCATGGTGTCAGAGCATTATTAAGAATGTCCCTTGGGGCCGGAGAGATAGCATGAAGGTAAGGCATTTGCATTTTATGCAGAAGATCATTGGTTCAAATCCCAGCATCCTATATGGTCCCCTGTGCCTGCCAGGAGCGATTTCTGAGTGTGGAGCCAGGAGTAATACCTGAACACTGCTGAGTGTGACCCCCAAACCAAAAACCAAAAAAAAAAAAAGTTCCAGAGCAAGTTTTGTTCCTGGAGCTGTTGCGGAGAACTGTGTCAGTTCTATGTTTGGAATCTAAGGTTCAGGGTTGGACGGTTGCTGTCTAATCACCTGGAGTCTAAGTTGGGTCCACACGACATATGTTCAAGGTGGAAGTGCCCCTGTATTGTAAAAAAAAAAAAAAGTATGAGTTCTTATCCCTAGTAGATAAGAGCTTGCTTCTATACATAAAATTTCCCCATTTTTAGTATGCCTTTGCAGGAAGAAATGGTACTATATTATATTGCTGGTGCATTTTGGGATGGGAGTGTCAGGCTCCATCATCTCTGTGCCCTGGTTTTGACCTGAGCTATTATCCCGGCCAAGACATTTTATTGTAGGTTTTTGTACCAATCAGAACCAAATTAGGTGAAGTTAAGGAAGAGAAGACAGAAACAAAACAAAAAGCATATATATATATATATATATGTATATATATATATATTCATATGTATAAAAAGAAAAATATTTAAAAATGAGTTAAAAAGTAATTAAGGAAGCAAAATTCTGCAGGGAGACCACCTTACATTTGGGGATAAACAGGTTAAGAGGTAGTGTTATATAGATTTAAACTTATAAAGGAAATATAGGCTTCCCCATTGTCTTTTGAGATATTCTTGTCTTCTTGTGGGGGGTGGAATCCAGGGTGCATTTTCAGCACACACCCTGGTCTTCTTGAGTTTGAGAAATGATTTGTGGCAGAAAGGACTCAGGTAAAGTTCTTGCACTGGGGATTCTTCTGGAACTGAGTCCGTTATCAAGCAACAGTCCACATTGGGGGGTGGGTCAAAAAGAAGGGCCACAGAGCATGAGTCAGTAGGGGTGTTGGTTGTAGTTTCTTGTCAGGGGATGAGATGTTGGGCTGAGTGGGTATCTCTTCACTTGGGAGCTGGGTAATGGCTTATTGGGGCAGGAAGGAGGTCGGTCTTGATACCTAATGGGTTAAGAACTGAGGAGTAAAGAGCGTTAATAAGGTGAGATATCAGATAGGAAATGGAGGGTAAAGGGAAAGTAAGATTTCTAAAGTAGGGAGGAGGGATAGTATATAGGAGGGGCTATATACACTATAGGCATGGATTGTTTAGAGTTTAGGTTTGGCTCTCATAGAGAGTCCTCTCTCTTTGTACTCATGCCCAAATAAAGACATATTAATGATCAATTCTTAAGGTGTTGTTAGAGATCTTACCCTAATAGGATGGGTCTGAGCTCTTAAGGACTAGATGAGTTAAGATAAATAATTAGCTTAAGTATGTCTTAAGAAAAATAGGAAGGGAGAGCAAAAGATAAGAGAGGAGAGCAGAAAATAGGTAAATATAGTAAAAATAAAATGATTAATAAAAAAATCAAATAAAAGAGATTGGGCCAGTGCATCGAAGTTGGGAGGTATTTCCAGTTTCTGGGCATTTCATCAGTGATGGGTTGGGCCTTGCTAAATGAAGATTTCAGGGTTAGATAATGATTGGAGCACTTTAGGATACACATAGGTTTCATGTCTCGAATACTCAACAATGTGTTAATGAGATCTACCTATATAGGTGGCATACCTATGTAGTATGTGTCCACTGCATCTTATGTATTGAAGTTCTTTTTCTAAAGAGAACCTAACAGTATGGGTTTTATTTGACATAGATTGAGTTGATGAGGAGGAGGAAGAAGAAGAAGAAGAAGAAAGGGGAAAGGGAAAGAAATAGGGAAAAGAGAGAAGAAA
>PVKC010049026.1:0-10802 GCA_004027635.1 Crocidura indochinensis | reverse complement strand
GAAGGAAGGAAGGAAGGAAGGAAGGAAGGAAGGAAGGAAGGAAGGAAGGAAGGAAGATAAAAAAAACAGACCAGACAGGTAGTACTGAGATAAAAGTATTTGCATGAACATAGCCAATCATGGCTTTACACCATTAGGAATTACCTCGAGCCTGAGGTAAACCCTTTACTTGGCCAGGTTCAGTCACCAAGAAAGCAATAAAGAAAGTCAACTGTATGTGTGTATATATGTACATAGATATAAACAGACATTTATATACTTATATGTGTGATGCATATTTTTGAGATAGTAATTTTAAAGAATATTACACTGGAGTTTCTATGGAACATCTAGGAATAGGAAACGATAATTTGTACAAAAATATACAAGTACATAATTGATGCCATGCATTTAAAGACATGTGGAAGGTTAAGCTCATGAAAAGATAAAGATCTTAAAGAAAATTATGCAAAGTTTAAATGATAGGACATTAGAGTGCCTATGATTAATGAGCATAAACTAAAAAGAAGAACTAAAAAAACATGGCACTTTAGGGTCACAAGAGCTAAAAAGAAAGGACAGAATGTTTTTCTGACAATATTTAATGTAAAACTCCCAAGGGAAAGAAAATTCATTCTTTGAGTTAATGTCTTGAGTTATTTATATACTGAGCTGTTTCAGTATCTGATTAGTAACCTGGCAGCTTAAAAAACATATAGGATCCATACATCTTAACATTATGCTTAATATTTGAGGAAAATATAAGACTTTTAAAACAATGCAATAGCTTAACAGAGAAGATAAAATTGAAAATGTGATAGAGCAGTGAAGTTGTGAATTCAGGAATTCATTCAATTAAGGGTAGAGAGAATACATTTAAAATCTTCTGTCTGTCAAACTGGAAATAAAGAAATATTTTGGTGTGATGAAGAAAGTTCTTTGACTCAGCTTTCATTTTAGAATGCATAGCTTTAAAAGTAGTATGTATACAATAAATAGTATGTCAGGACCATGTCTGCCATCCTCAAACCTGTGCAACATGGTAGATAGCACACATTGACCAGGATGAGGTTTGGTATGGGATGGTCAAAAAAGGCCTAATGTTTGAACTGAATAAGAAATGCAGCTAGCAAGAAAAGTCAAGCATTAATAAATTACTGCTTGTGATTAGACAGAGTTCAGAATGAATTTGAACACATTTTGTTAGGCTGCATGTTTTTTAATCCAGCTAATTTTGATAATCTAGTCTTAGGAAAAAATAAAAATGGTAAAGTTAATGAATGACCTATTTTATGTAGAATAATTTCTTTTCACAGAACATGTATTTTTACTAGTACAGAGAACAAAGATATTTGCAGATTGCTTTATTTCTAATCAATGTTTCAGTGGAGTTTTGTGAGGTACAAGTGTGAACAGTAAAGATTTAGGGTCACAGTGTTACTGTTCATGCCCATCACTTGAGTGTCCTTGGTCATCTCTCACTACCTCATATCTTCCTTCCTCCCAAGAAAGTCTCAATAGTAGTTAGACCCCCAAAAATCAGGCGCTAAAATTATTGTTTAATAATTATTATTTTTAAATTTTCAATGAAGCAAAAACATTAAAAAATCTTCAAGTTTCAGAAATAAATTACAATATATTATAAATGTTTGAGAAAAGAATCTGTGCAGTTAGATAATAATATTAAAATATTACAATCAAATATTGCTATGTTAAAGGTGGCACAGAAAATTTCTCCCAAACAAAAACTAACTTTGATGTTTATCTTAGTATTTGAAGGTGATGGATTGGAGAATTTTTAAATATACCTCACAACTGTTTAGAAATAGCTAAACTAAAAAAAATCAAAATTAATAATTTTCAAAAAATAAACATAAAACAGAATATGTGTTTCTAGTTATAACATATTGGAGTAACACTAATATTTTCTTCATGGGTGAACATACCCACATGAAAACATAAGCTCCAACCTTTTGAGATATAACCCAGGCCAAAATCTAACTTTTCAATGACAATGTTTGAATTCAAAGAGGAGCATGGAATTGAAGAAGTAGAAAGTTGGAGTGGAAAAAATAGCTCAGTGTACTGGAATACATGTATGCTTTGACTGGGAAAAGCCTAGATTATTATCTTGTAATTGTGTGGCCTCACAGATAGCACTAGGAGTAACTCTCAAGCATTGAGAGGAATAGTTTATGAGAACTTCTAAGAATCAAAGATTCTTGGATTCTAAGATCAAACACTCTCTCCTTATCCAAAAAAAAAAAAAAATCAAACCTAGTATTTTTTATTACCTAAATTTTTTTAGATAAAACTCAAGTCACTGTCTTTTAAAATTTTTTTGTTAGTTTGTTATGTTTTTCTTCTTTTTTTCTTTTTTATTTTTGGTCTTTTATTCTGTCTTCTTCCAACAGAACAACACAACTTGAATCATCCTGTTCTGCCTCATGAATTGAGGGAGAAAATAAAAGTAAAAATGAATGGTACCAGGACCAAACAACTCTAATGTATGAACATTGAGTGAAAATAAAAAAAAAAGAACAGATTAAACACCAAACCCAAAGTCAAAAACAGAATTGATACGCTATCTACAACAAGCTATACACAGAGGGGAACAGTTACACTAGCACTCTGGGGGGCAAAGGAGGGAGATATGGGGCACATGCTGGAAAAAGGGGTGTAGGGAGGACAACCCTGGTGGTAGGAATGGCCCTGACTCATTGTCGCTATGTACCTTAAATATTACTGTGAAAGAGTTCTTATTCACTTTGGTCACAATAAAAATTATTAATAAAAAACTCAAGATCAGATCAATTAATTCTTAGATTCCATTATTTTTGGCTTATGGTTTGATTTATATGTTTTAAAATATCTGTAATATGCCCCAAGACCTAAACACACAACGAAGAAAAAACATATGGGGGCATGAGCAATAGCACAGCAGTAGGGTGTTTGCCTTGCATGCAGCTGACCCAGGATGAACCTGGAATCAATCCCTGGCATCCCATATGGTCCCCCAAGCCAGGAGCGATTTCTGAGCACATAGCCAGTAGTAACCCCTGAGAGTTACAGGTTTTGGCCCCCAAATCAAAAAAAGTAAAGACAAGATAAGAAAAAAAAAAGACATATGTACTCCTTTGTTCATTGCATATCTATATACAATAGCCCAAATATACAAATAACTTGAATCCCACAAACATGACTGGATAAAGAAACCATGGTACATATACAAAATATAATAATACTCGGCCCCCCAAAATAATGCCATGCAATTTACTGTAGTGTTGATAGATCTGGAGTTTTTATGTTAAGTGAAATTAGTAGGAGAAAGAGAAACAGATTCATAAGTATCTCTCTCACTTGTGGGCTATAATGAAACTTAGCAGGGAATAGTAACTGCCCAATAAAAACATGAAATAAAGAGCAAGAGAAATGATCTTCAACAGGAACCTTTTCACTGAGGCAAAATTATAGAGGTCAGTTATGGAATGGAAAACTATGATAAGTGGAGAAGGAAAAGTCCCTGCAACAGAGGCAGGATGGGGATGCAGGGAGGCAACTAAGGACATTGGTGATTGGTGAAGAATAATGGACCCTAGTGAAGGAACTGGTATTCTGTTGAGTTTCAATAGACCTGAAATGCAATCATAAATATCTTTGTAACTTTGTAATTAAAATATTCAATTATAAAAATAAAAAATGTATTGCCTATATTAATACAGATTTATCATTTCACACAGTAGAATATTTAATGGCCACTGAATAATACTCCTGCTCTTGCAGTAAAGACCTGAAGCAAAGAAGACTACAGATAGATGATCACAGAAAATGTTAACTCAGTTGATGATTGAACTTTGAAGAATAAGGCTCTCTTTAGGGGCCCTATACCTTATTTATAATGAATCCATGAATATGGCATAGTTATAGCAACACTAAAAATGTTTGAAACCTTTGAAAGTTTAGGAATTTGACTGCCACTTGGACCACATCCCAACAGATAGCTCAAATCACGTCTATCCCTGCAGGCAACAGACACCTATGTCACCCTCTCCAATCAAGGAAAGCAAGGATAAAAGAAAAGTCAAGAGAGAACAATAATGAATAGTTGTCCTTGAAGAGGAGAAATGGAGCAGAGTTTCTTCTTTGATTTCACAATGCAACAGTCCCTTGTAAAAATTGCAAATTCAGTCTAGAAGGACTGGCATAAATGCAAGTCAGACATCATGCCTTAAATGGTCTGGATAATTGCCTCATCTTACTATCTGATTTTGACACTGGAATACAATGAAAAGAAGTGTACCTGGTTATTCTCTCCCTCATATGATGGAAAAAGCACATCATGGCTAGCTTCTTGAGAGATGATTTTTATCACGTTTTTAGTATAAGGATGAGCTCTAAAGAAATGTGCTTTATAATCCTCTGTTTAATTCTTTATGTAATGTTATCCTTCTCTTTGTAAAAGGAGCCAAGCCTAATCTTCAGAAAGGGAATTTTAAAAAATGGTAACAAAGAATGTCATAAAACAAATGCCAGTATTCACAGCATGTGAATTTGTATCTTTCAACAAATCAGGGAAAATTTTGAAGGGTTGCAAGACAATTTTTTCAATCTCCTGCAGAATCATTTCAACTTGAGTTCTAAGAAAGAAGACACCCAATCAAATTTCAAATACTCAGACACTTTCAAAATATCATCACTTTAATGGAAATATTTTACTCAGTTCCTAGCAGTAATGACTAAGTTGATTACTGTAGGTCCTTTGATCTTTGTTGTGGTTTTTTTCTAAGCACAGTGCATGACAAGAGATATCTCGTAATAGCTTCCCTTGTTTCTTCTTGTCTTTCTCTCACTTGATTTACTCAAAATAACATTATGGAGTTGACATTTTCTTTGAAAAATATGGTGTTATATTAGCCTCAGTCTTTCCCAAGAATATTGGCTTTGTGAATGTGTAAATGATTACTCCTCTGCGATGTGCAATGTATCATGAACTACAGGTAGAAAACATCCTACAATCTGACTACATATAGAGAAAACGAAAATATGACGAATGAGAACCTAAGTCAAATTACTAAAATCTTTCTTATATGCAGAACACACTTTGTCAATACACTGTACACTTCAAATATTTGACACTTCTGATGCCCAGATATTTTAACTAGCTTGTCATTTCTCAGATCTTCAACTATGGCCTTCTTTTTTGTTAAATTACTGTGAGTTAGCATACCAAAATTAAGATTGATTTTAATCATGTTCTCTTAAGATATTTATAGTTAAATCGCCAAGTTAGCTTAGATAAAATTTTAGTGTTCTACACTTCAACAAGAATTCGTTTTCCTCTTTATGATTTAAGTAATGGGAAGAAAATGAACTAATTTAAAAAAATTAAAGGCTTTCTAATATTTCTATTATGAATGTGTTTCCTCTTTGATTTCAGAATATGAAACTGACTATTTGAAAATAAGCACCTCTCACATAATTTGAATAGGTAATTTCTAATAATTGTCGTAGGTATAAGAATACAACAATAACCTTGAGAACTCTAACTGGAGACTTCAGAAAATAATTGAGTAGAAAAATCCACAATGATCTCTTCTTGCAAAGAAATTACTTCTTTGTCTAACAATGGAAATGGTTGTATAAGGAGCCTTATTATTCAAGTAAACGGATTAATAGATTAGCAAAGAAAGGTTGACATTTCATAAGTGTACAAGATAACTTAATGATAAAAATAAAAGCAATTTTCACTTATTATATTACATATAGATTAAAACTAAAACGTATTTTATAGTCAAGTTCAGAGTAAAAAAACTAAAGGTTGAAAAAAACACATTTATCTTTATACATTTTTTTATTATTGACTTAATGAGGAATTAGGGTTTCAATTACTTAAAACAATATTAAAATAACCGTGTCAGCTAATGGGATATTCAAAGTCCACTTTTATTTTCTCAGACTCAGAAAAGGAGAAAACTACAAAGTATCAACTCAGTTTGTGATGGTAGGGATGAAGAGTTTGGAAATTCAAAAATGCAAAAATCCATATATCATGGGAGAATTAATGCTCAACTTTGGCTTTTTGAAGTCAGCTAGGTGAAACATTGCAAATTCTTCTTTTAATGAGTTTAGTTTCTACCTCACATTATTACCCTATAAAAACTGACCAAAATTAATGTCACAATTAAGTATGTCTTAATATCTAATTTTTAATTTAAGGATGTATATAATATAGTACATATATCGATATGAACAATTGATAACAGGCACTATTTTATAACTTCACTTGGTTTTGCAGTTTAAAATGGTTAGAGGATACAGAGAGATATACAGTGGACTAGGTACTTACTTGTCTTGCACTTAGTAAACACAATTTAGAATCCCAGAACCGGAAAGGTTCCTAAGAACTACCAGGAGTGACCCATGAGCATAAAGGCGTGAGTAATCCAGAGTACTGCCAGATGTGGAAAATAATGAACAAATAAGTAAAATAAAAAACTCAAATAAAAATTAATTATGGAAATAGCAAATTTTGATAAAGAATCTTGACTAAAGTTAATTTAAAAAATCTTTGGTTAGTTTATTAAGAGAAAGTATTAAAATTAAATGGATCAATTATAAGCACAAATTTCTGATAACAACAAAATAATAAGGTAATTCAAAATTCAAAGTATTTTAATACACAAATATAAAAGAATTTTACAATTTACTTTAAACCACATATTTTTAAGTGTGCTAACTTCATGATATTTTAAGTTAGTATACTATCTTTCTTAAAGATTACAATTATCTCTTCCCCCAATGCTTATTTCTGTATTTTATAACTTTTAAAATAACTAAATATACATTTTTTTTTTTTGGTTTTTTGGGCTACACCTGGTGATGCTCAGGGGTTACTCCTGGCTATTCGCTCAGAAGTCGCTCCTGGAAGGCACGGGGGACCGGGGGATCGAACCGCGGTCCGTCCTAGGTTAGCACAAGGCAAGGCAGGCACCTTACCTCCAGCGCCACCGCCTGGCCCCCCTAAATAAACATTTAAGGTTTATGACCTTTATTAAATATGAATAACTAACATTTCTATTTGATATGACTTCATAAAATTTAACCTATTTATTATTTGGAAATTTATTAACATATTGTTTCATGTCCAGATAATTTATTTTTGTTAACTTCATCTTGTTAACCTAAACAGGTCTCTGGTTGACTAAAATTTTTTCACTATAGCTGATCAAAATTCAAACCGATATCTCTCTAAAAATAAAGAAAATGAATAAAGCCCAGTTTCTGTGGGAATTATCACATTAAATCTATACATAAACCTCCTAAAACTACAATCACTACCCAAGATTAAAATAGTTGAAAATTTGGGGGCCAGAGAGATTGCATGGAGGCAGGGTCTTTGCCTTGCATGCAGAAGGATGGTGGTTGGAATCCTGGCATCCCATATGGTTCCCTGTGCCTGCCAGGAGTAACCACTGAGCGCTGCTGGGGGTGACCCAAAACCCAATAATAATAATAATAAAATAATAATAAATTGTTTAAAATTTATTATTTAGCACAGATCGAGTTATTGATACCTTCAAATATTTTAGCCTATTAAATTATTTGGAATATCTGTAGTGTTGTCCAAGAAGGCTGTCGGACCTGTTGACAATCCCACCAGAAAGTAAATAAGAGTTTCTTTCAAGCATCTATGCCAGCACTGGTTGTTTTTTCTTATAATTTTGATGTGTTCCAGTTTCTGTTTTTGTGAGATTGTATCTCGTTGTTTGTATTACCCTATTAAATAATGTAGAGAATGTTAAGTAAAAATCATTTATTAATTGGTACTCATTCCATTTGTATATGCATGTGCATATACATGTATAGGTATGCATATACATGTATAAGACAATGCATAAAACTAAAAATTTATAATATAAAAAAGTTTATAATTCTGTTGAGTCTTTCATATTAATGTTAGAATTACAACTTTAAATGTTCAAGAGTTTGCATAGTTGATGTATATGTCAAAAGCTATGTCATGTAAGCTTTCATTCTATCAGGTATATGGACCAGATACTTGGGAATGACATAGAAGTGGTATTAAGAGATTACACAGATTAACATTAGATATTTCGAGATAATTATTAATATTATCCTTATCAGAATAAAATAGCAGAAAGTCACTTACATTTATTTTCACTTCTTCCACTCATTCCAGAGTTCTTTATTTTCTAAAACAAGAAATCAGATGAAACTATTAATATTTAGAACACTTCGTGGGCTATTAAGATTTGACCTTTAAACTTATTTTAGTGTATTTACTCGTCATTTATTAAGCACCAACTAAATTTTGCAAAAAGAATTTTTAATGAACATAGACATGATTCGTGGACATCTTTTTTTCCAGGGAAAAGAATGAAATTAAAACTAGTAAATTCTAGTAAAAGGATCTAACTGCAAGGTAAACCTTACCCTAAATCAGTATGAAATTTTAGTTGACTTACAAATAAATTTTTAAAACGCAAATTGTCTATAAATACACAGGTGCTAATTTTTAAGCTTAATCAGAAGACTATAGAAACTCCCAAATTGGGGCTGAAGCAATAGCATAGCAGTAGGGTGTTTGTGTTGCACATGGGTGACTCAGGCCGAAACTGGGTTCAATCAATGGTATCCATATGTTTCCCTGAGCCTGCCAAGAGTGATTTCTGAATGCAGAGCCAGGAATATCCCCTGAGCACTGCTGGGGTGGCCCAACCGCCCCCCCAGAAAAGAAACTCACAAATCAATAAGTAAATTTCATAAGCAAAAGTCTTTATCTGTTTATAAACTTTAAAGACAATTTTAGAATATAAAAGTTTAAATGTAATTATCCAAAGACTTTTTATAATATAAAAAAAATAAAATTGAAATGATGTTACTCAAATATAAACTGATTAAAGATTTATCTTTGCAACTGATCTGTTTTAAATTTTGTTTCTCAAAGTCTTCATATTCTTAGGGCTGTTTCTCATAATTCTCCCTGGATATCCATTCCCAATCTTGAATAAAATTATGAGCTGTCTCATTTTTTAAGCATTTTATTGCAGTCAAAATTTTTATTTTCCCTAAGGCATCATGCTGTATCAACTGTTCAATAAACCTGCCAAATGTTTTACTTATTTTGAAGGAAAAACAAATTCTAAAATATATATATTAAGACTATGATATTGTTATGACTTATATAAAGTGGATCTCCAGTAGAAAAAAATGACGAAAGGTTTTTTTCTGACAAAGGGAATATGCAGTATTTTGATAGGCTAATTAAATGGAATGAAATATACATAATTTCTTAGTTTTTTAACTTTAGCACAATTGACTTATTCTAATTGATGGTAAAATAGTGATACTGAATTAGTGTCAACGATAAATATAAAAGAAGTATATGTCAGATTCATCTCTATAAAATCATATTCAATTGGGGAGAATAACATTTTCAGCCAGTATATAGAGAGATATTACTTTCTTTATTTTGCAAAGGGAATAGTTTCAAGGTTAATTATGCATTCTGAATGTGAACTACATGTGACAAATAAATCTCTGAAAATGCACAAAAAGACAAGCTTACCTAGACATGTTTAAATAATTTCTTCTATCATATATTTTTAGCATACTAGTTTTCACTTAACTGAAGTTCTGAGTTAAAAATCTAACTCAAAGTAGCTATCATTTCTCTAAAGCTACTTGAGGGAACATATTAAAAGATATTTCTTGAGACTCAAAAAAAATTTCCATACATTTAAGTTTACTTTATTAAAACCTAAGTTAAGTAATAAAAATAAATTTAAAAACTATGAATATACAATATGATAAGAAGGTTAAAATATGTGGTGTTGAGGACATTTTTCCTCAGTCATAATAAATCTATGTATAAAAAGCATGTTTTGAAATAAAACATTACGTTTTATATAAATATGATCATTTTAAAGAAAAATAACATATTACTTATTTTTTACTATCTAGAAAATCAAATAAAATTTATTTTAAAAATCTATACTGCATTTGTAATAGGTTTATTGATTATTTTTCTATTCCTTTCAAAGAGATAATAATGCAGTAGAAATTGACATAAATTCTAGATAGAACTTACAGGGCTATGTAAGCAAAATATTCACATTCCAACTTTGAATTTTAAAATATTATTTTTAATGTTTTCAAATCCAAATTTTAAAATAAACCCAAATAAAACACTTAATGGAAAAATTTATAAAAAGAAAATTAATAAAAAAGATCCTGAACCTGCCCAAGAATCGATCATATCAGCTGACTTCTCAACAAAACTAGGAAAAAATAGAAACATGATGAAATAACTTTAAGATACTGAAGAAAAATAAAGACAAACCTTAATTATACAGCATTAAATTTAGAAAACTTGAAGATCAATAAAAGACATTTCAAAGAAATTAATATTGACATAAATCATTATCTCTACAGGGAAAAAGGATAATGCTTGTTGAATTATGAAAATGTGCAGGTAAAATAAAAAGATAATGGTGAATATAAGATTATAGAGAAATACTAAAAATAAAATAACAGTAACAATTTTTGTTTTATTTAAATATATAGAGAATTATAATAATTGCCATTAATAAGACTTAATTACACTAGGGGATAAACTATGTTGAAATACTTAGGACTTTTGTAGTCTCAAGGAAAGAGCAAAAGTACTACAGTATTTTCTGGCATATGACTTTTAACCCATGCAGAACTTCTTAAAAGCTCTGTGTTGTCTTATACGTCTGTATAAGGCATGCTGAAACTTACTCCTGCTTCAGAGACAAGTAATCGATCCCCCCCCCCCC
>PVKC010049025.1:0-10802 GCA_004027635.1 Crocidura indochinensis | reverse complement strand
TTTTTAATCTGCAAAGGTTACACTAGTTTTTTAATGCCAAACTATATAACCTCTTGGTTTTGAAGAGGCAAATCTTCCAACTCACCAAAGAAACTCTCCTTACAGCAAGATTTTTCTTCCTTTTCATGCAACTTTATGAGTTTACACCTTCATGTCCTGACCTGTGCTAGTTATTAAATCGCAATTCCCTAAAGACATCAAATCAAAGATCTTTTTGAGTTGCAAATAAAAACCAAGGAACATAAACTATTGTAAGCATATAAAACCTATTTTGGACAATAAATAAAAATAAAGGGCTAACTATGCATCAAATATACATGATCAAGTCACTAGACACAAGTCAATGTGTGACTTTGGATTAAAGAAAAGAGGAAAGTGTCACCTGATGTAAAAATTTATGTCTGTATGATAAAAGAAAAGTAACTGCTTGAAAGAAATAGGACTTGGTCAGTACTGAGAGCCAAGAAAAGTACTCTATAGGGCTTGTACATTTGGGGACTTTGAGCTATGGTTGCCATTTTGTTCTGCAGATTTTCTTGCTATGGTTTTTGTTATAGTCTATCTTAGCTCAGAAATATTACTTACAAGAAGAAATTAGGAGAGAAACATCAAATTTACATAAGTTTTATCACAGAATTACACTGTTACTATTGTCTAAATGTATTGCTAGCCATTAATCCCTTTCTATGGCTAATTTACAAATTAAACTTAATACCAGGTAAGCATAGATGGAAAAAATCAAACTTTGGAAATGAAATAGAAAAAAAAACATCATCTATAAAAGACTCAGTCTTTTTTTTTTTTTTTTTTTTTTGGTTTTTGGGTCACACCCGGCAGTGCTCAGGGGTTACTCCTGGCTCCATGCTCAGAAATTGCTCCTGGCAGGCACGGGGGACCATATGGGGCACCGGGATTCGAACCGATGACCTTTTGCATGAAAGGCAAACTCCTTACCTCCATGCTATCTCCCGGGCCCCAAGACTCAGTCTTTTTATGTTTGAGGCTTCCACTGTGGTTTCTCAATATATCCCCAACAAATAAGAATAATTAAATAGTCAATATCATGATATGATGTTTCTGCAATAGAACATGAGTTTATTGTGGCTGTTTCTCACAATACACTTCAATGTAAAATTTTAAACTGTTGAAATACTTTGAGTCATTTGGAAAAGTCTTCAAATGAATGTAGGCCTAGCTTTTCAGTCTCCTTTGGTTTGAATTGATTGAGGGACCCATTTTCAAAAACCTGTAGTGATTGATCTATAAATCCTTCAGGCAATTCTACATGAATATTATCTCTTGCAACTGAGCAAGAATTTAATAGTCTGAGGTTATATATGCCCTGGCAATTACTAGTGTGCTGAAATTCTGTAAGTCTGAATAAAAGTATTGCCAGCCAAACATGGGGTGTTGCGTGAATGGAAAAAAACATCTGATGAAAGTTAAAATGTTTAAGGAGTAAATAGGCCTGACTGCCTGTTCTTTCTCCACAGTATAGAGGGAGCAGAAGTAGCACATGCAAAGGAAACTCTATTTTTCCTTGGAACTATTCTGCCTGGTTTCATTCTTGGCATTCCCCAGTCATGCAGGGAACCTTTGAGAGAACCAAAAACAAGTTTTGTGGGGGAAGCTCCTGATGCCTTGTACTTTGTGGATAACCTTCCTGCAATGTTTTGATTTTTTTTTGTGCAGATCCACCATACATTTCAGAAGCTAAAGGTACAGGTGTCCCCATTGGTCAGAAAGGGACTTTGCAGTGCGAAGCCTCAGCAGTTCCCTCGGCTGAATTCCAATGGTACAAGGACGATAAAAGGTAAAGACTCCAGAGGTGTCTTCTTAATAAAGGTAAAAACCCCAGCAAGAGGGCACTGCATATTGTTGGTGGGAGTGGAGACAATTTCACACATATATATACAGAGGTGAGCAACCAAATCTTCCCATGAGTAAAAACACAAGAGTAAAAACCAAGGATAAGTCAGCAAAAATTAAAAAAAAGTTTTAGAGGAAAATGCACTCTTTCACTCATCCCTGTCCCAAAAAAACAAAATACTTGCCAGATTCCAGATGGCTGCAGATGAACTTGTATAAAGTAGTCTTTCCGTAAATAGTTAATTTCAAACTTTTTTGCAAAGTAGTCTTTCTCTGTCATCTGGGTTCTGTTTCATTGCTTTCTAGATGGAGTACCAACATGCCCTCAATACATCATATTTTTGTTTAAAATATTTTATTTGGGTTTTTATTGCTCCCTCCTGCTTGCTGATCTCAACTTCATAACCTAGAGGCACGGGGTTGTCACCATGTAATACTGTCTATTGCCTTGTTTTATTTCTCTGTAGACCACCAATGTGTGAGACTGTCTAGTATTTTTATCTCTCCTACTGATTAATTTTACCTAGCATGATTTTCTTTAGTTCCATCAGAGTTGTAGCAAAATGCATGATTTAATCTTTCTTTTGGATGGATATGTGAATTGAGCTATGCTCATCAATTCTGAGAGGTTTCTTCTAGCTTAATATATGAAGATAATTTTTTTTTTGGTTTTTGGGCCACACCCAGTGACGCTCAGGGGTTACTCCTGGCTATTTGCTCAGAAGTCGCTCCTGGTAGGCACGGGGGACCATATGGGGAACCGGGGGATCGAACCGCGGTCCGTCCTAGGTTAGCGCAGGCACCTTACCTCCAGCGCCACCGCCCGGCCCCTGAAGATAATTTTTGATGATGTTCAAAGAGCCATGTGGTGCTGGGGATCAAATCAGGGCCTCCTGCACCAAAAGATGCTATTAGTTCATTGAACATCTTTCCATCCAAGAGTTCATCTTTTCTTAGCTTTGCAGAGTATTCCATTGTATAGATAGGTTACATCTTCTTTCTCTATTCATCTGCCATTGGACATTAGAGGGTTGTTTCCGAATCCTACTTAATTAGGGCCACTGTGAGCATAAATGTATGTGTCTCTTTTCAGTTAATGTTTTCTGTGCTCTTGGAGTAGATGTTTCCAGAAAATGTAATTGCTTCTTGAAACTAGGTCATGGAAACTTTATTCTTACTTTACGGAGAAGTTTCCATACTATTTTCCCTTGAAAAACCATTCCTATCGACCATGAAAGAGGATTCCTTTTTCACCACATTCCTATCAAAATGGTCTATTTCCCATGATTTTCTGTGTGCCATTATCAAACAGATTATTTTATTTCCAATCCCTGATAATAAATGAATAATAAATGAGATAATCAGTGACAGTCCATAGACTTGTATGAAAACAGTTTTTAGAGCAGGAAAGTTTCTACAGTAGGATCAGAGAGGGGACTTGGAGGTCTGGGAATGTTTTATTGGCCAAGACTATCCTGTGTTCTGCCAGAATGTTTTTTTAACACTTTTACTTTTTTAACCTTTTATGGTTTGCATTTATGTATCAGAAGGCTCCTGGTAAGGGAGAGACCAAATGATCAACTAACACATCACCTGCTGAATTTCAGACAGTCTTTCCTATGTATCAAACAGTTGTGCCCCACCAAGTCCTGCCTTTGTGCTCAGAAAGAGAAAAGAGCAATACTAGTTCTTTATCCTCCTCCCATATTTTAGCTACTGTGGGGTTTGACATTGCCAGAAGTTACCAAGTGACTCATCAATATAGGTTCAGCATCTGCATACAGTCAGATGACAGTCTCTCTCTCAATCACTCTAACTCCATAACTTCTTCCTCATTACACCCCACTCACTTTAGAATCTGTACCAATTACTATAGATTAGAAAATTTGTAGCCCCCCCATTTTATGACAGTTTTCTGGACACATGCTGTTTTTCCTGTTTAGCCCACAGTTTGCTCATCTTATAAGAACTCTTGAATTATAGCAGGAGAGAGGGCCAAGAATCATATTTATTTTTCAGCCACAGTTTGTCTTACAAAATAGGCATAGTGAATATAAGACCCTGGGCAAAAAAGTGCCAGCTTTGCCTCTTGCTTAGACAGATGATGATTGAAAAAAGAGGATGCAAGCTCAAAAAAATACACCATTCATTTTCCTCACTTTCTGCATGTTAATACAACACCATTACGCTCTTCATTTTTAAGAATCAAGCATTGATCAAAAGGGACTGATCTTCTCATAACCAATAAACATTATTCCTGGCCCTCCTATCTACATCTTTCAAGTTTTCTAAGATGAGGTCTAAGGGGTCACTGTTGGTAAAAAATAAAAATAAAAAATAATAATAAATAAAAATAAAAATAAAAAGTGCTGGAGTTGCCAGGTTTGTTCCTGACTGTTCCACTGCTTAGTGCACAAGTATTTGCCAAGAGTGATTACCTGTCTCTCTCCTTCTCATTCACTGGGATAGTAAAATGCCTGATAAAAAATGTGAGGGGTATAGATGAGCCAGGGACACAGGCAGTGAGAAGACCAGAGAGATTTGTGGCCTTCATGGAAGGTACATGGGGACCCAGGGGTCTTTGCTGTTTCTTTCCTGCCCCAGAAGGCCAAGCCAAGTCATAAGACTTGGATCTCCTGTGCTGATATCTTGTCTGCATAGTTCCTTCATGCCCTCCACCTGCCTCATGCCACTCCTGTGCTGTTTCTCAGGAGTCTCCTTGAGTGCAGGATTCTGACATGTTTCCTTTCATGACCCTATAGTTGCTAATCCTTGGGCCACTACCACTGGCAGATAGCTCTTTCAAGAAGGACTCAAAGAAGTCACGAATGAGTGACTGGTAGATGCAGATCAAATCAGTCATGTTGTGTAAAACAGGTTGGAAAAGTCTTTGGACTCTGTTTCCAAGGTTGCTTCCTGAGACTTACAATACATTTGGTCTAAAGAAGACAGGATGCTGGACTCAGTGAGCACCACTTCATTCTCAGCAGAGTCAGGGTTAAATCCTGGGAATATGCTAAGCCAGGACATATGACCACGGGAGCTGAGGCTATCAAAAGCATGCAAGAGGCTCAAATTAGCAAAGAGCACTGCAGAGGTTACTATCCATACCTCCTGCCTTAAGCTCATATTTGCACAAAAAAAAAAAACAACTGTGCTCTTCCCTAAGATGTGCAACATGGGATCCAAGAGGGGTTCTGGAAGTTTCCTAGAGGCTGGACCGAGGCAATTTCCTTAAGAAGTGCCTTGGGGAATAACATATGCATCATATAATGGAACATCCCTTAGAAATGACAGTGCTTGCTGCCATTGTCCATGATGACTGTAGACTAGCCAGGTCACTGCCCTCAGCCTGAGGGTAAAAGGAGATGTCCAGAGGAAATAGAATAAGGGGGGAACAGAGAGTCCAATCCTGGACTAGTTCTTCTGCAGACATTTTTTAGAGTGGACTAGTGGTTCTTTCGACCAAGGTGGACTTCATCCAGACTCCAAGGATTTCTCTCTGTCCTCATGTATATGATTTTGGGTAATGTTTGCTTTATCTTGTGTGAAACAAGTCAATTTTAGTTTTAGGAAAAATAATGCGCTTTCCTGAAGCCAATTCTGAGAATGAGATCATTCCAGATGTTAAAAGAAAGACAGAGGGTCATGTCATTTCTGTACTGGCATGTAACTGAGATGGAAATCTTTTTATTGTTTGTTTGCTTTCGGAACATACCTGGTGGTTCTCAGGATTTATTCCTGGCTCTGAGCTCAGGAATCACTTCTGGCAGGGTGCAGGAGACCATAGACCATATGGTATGCCAGTGATCGAACTCAGCTTTGCCACATGCAAGGAAATTACCTTACTGCCGCACTGTTATTCAGACCTGAGATACAACCTCTGAAGTAAGAAACAGTGGCTCCAGCAGTCCCCTAAAGCCACTTCCTCCTTCATCTCCCTGTCTGTGTGTGAACAGAATTTATGATGCTTTTTGCTCATCTCTTTGTCTTGGCCACTGCCTGGCATATTTTTTAGGGCCACTTCCAATGACTGTGAGCCCTTGTGGTTTATGGGAATATTTTCTGGGATACTTGATGCTGCTGTCCTGACCCTATATAGCCCACTTCTCAGGAATTTATTATCTTTACCAGAATAAATTGCTATAAGCTTCTAGACAAGGGCTTCTTCTTCCAAAAGGTCACAGGTAAAAATTGCATCCATGGGGTAGGCATAAAGACTAGGAGGCAATGATTAGGTCGAAGGGGTTACAGAAAGGAAACAAGGTCAGTAAAGGGGTGAGGAACACTGATCTACACAGAACTTCATTTGAAAATTCTTCAGAATCTCCAAAATAAAAACCATGTCTTATTCTTTCATTTCACTCATAATAATAATTAATAAATAAAATGTTATTATAGAATTATTTAACTTCTTGGGGCCGGGCGGTGGCGCTGGAGGTAAGGTACCTGCGCTAACCTAGGACGGACCGCGGTTCGACCCCCCGGTTCCCCATATGGTCCCCCGTGCCTGCCAGGAGCAATTTCTGAGCATGGAGCCAGGAGTAACTCCTGAGCACTGCCGGGTGTGACCCAAAAACCAAAAAAAAAAAAAAAAAAAAAGAATTATTTAACTTCTTAAGGGAACATTTTATTATCCTGGTGTTTAAAAACATAGTTTTTCAAGTCCCACAAGTGTTCTTCTCTATGAAGTCTGAATTTGACATGGTAAAAGTTAACATCATTACCATCACTATCTCCATGTCCCTAGTCACCCTAACCACAGTGCTCTGGATGGAGTTTTAAGAGTGTACATTATAGTGCATTGCATACAGTGCAGCTGGATCTTCTAATACCAGAAGGCATTGGCTTCCAGGCATGTAAATTCTCTGCATTAGGAGATGGATATCAAGGCTGCCTCGAGTTTTTTTCTGTAGAACTAAAGAGATAGATTGCATAGCAGGTAGGGTGCTTGCTTATCTTGCATGTGTCAGACCTGGATTCAATCCCAGGAACTCCATATAATCTTTCAAGTCCCTCCAGGAATGATGTCTGAATACAACCAGTGAAATATGCACTGAGCATTGCTGGGTATAACTTGTAAATAAATAATAAGAGTATCTCCAGCACTTCTCTGTCATGTAACCATGTCATCCATGTCATTGGGTATGAACTCAGATGTGTGGGAAAATGGCACTGATGGCAGAGTTGGGAAGGGGCCTAAAGAAAGAACGTGAATTCCTCCATGGTAGATCATAACCTTCTCCCTTCTTCTCCTTGTGTGTCTCTTTCTTCTATCTCAGACTGGTAGAAGGAAAGAAAGGGCTCAAAGTGGAAAACAGACCTTTCCTCTCAAAGCTCATCTTCTTCAATGTCTCCGAACATGACTATGGGAACTACACGTGCGTGGCCTCCAACAAGCTGGGCCACACCAATGCCAGCATCACACTCTTTGGTAAGATTGAGCCTGAGCTGGGAACCTGGACATGGAGGAGGTTTCATGAAGAAGGGAGGAAAAGGGGTGAAGGGCCTAGAGGCCTAGTCAGGGAGGGTGGAGAGCAGTTATTCTGGGATGAAGTGATAGGCTGGGGAGAGAGAGAACCTATCTAATGGGACTGAATTACATCTAACTGGTTGAACCGAGTGTGGATGAGAGTAGGGGGAAAGTAAAGAATAAAACAAACAAATAAATACAAGGGATTCACATTTCATTTTATCAAGGGAAATGTCCTGAAAATTATAAAAGGCTTTAAGCAGGATGAAGTGACTTTTCATTTTCCTCCTAAAGTGACTATGAAGATAATAATTAGGTGTGGTTATAAAACTCTCAGAGATGAACATGAACTGTTTCAATACTTGGTTCAGTAGATCAGGGTAAAATGAGATTAGTTTTGAAACTTTCTGCTTGCTGAGAGTACGATAAACTAAAGTATACTTATAAGTAGAATTATAGGCCTTGGGGGTCCTAATAATATTAACTTCTAAGGGAGAGTGAACCTGAAAAGTAGGTCATTCCCCAAGCTTGCCATCTCTGTCAAAAGCTAGCGCCTTGCTGGATTAGGTACTGGATTAAACCAAGGAGCTAGAGGACCTGCCCAGCATGTGTGAAACTAAGGGTTTGATCATCAACACTACATGCCCAAACCCGCATCACTGGCAGACACATCTCTGATGGATCCTCCCACAACCAAAATCCTAATGTGACTAGCATGGAATAGGGTCTGCCAGTGTGATCCCTACCAAAAAAAAGATATAAGATGTTTCTCCAACTGCAGACTGGCCTGTAATAAGTAGCATGACCAATGCAGTCAATAACTGTTGAAATATTAAGGCATTCAAGGTGATTTTCTGGGCACACATTGCAATCTAATGCTAGCCTAGATTATTCCATAAATTGTAGAAAATGAAGTACATTAGCAGGCTCCCTGGCAGACCAACTCTCTTACACCTTTGGGAGTACAAAGCCCACAAAAGTGAGCCAGAGACTTTTTTGTGTACTCACACAGGACTGCAGGCACCAGTTTTCTGATCCTAGAAATGAAGAATCCCTTCTAGGCTGTAGGCTTAATTTTATGTCTGCTTGGGGATGAATGTTGTACTACCTCAACAGGTGTGTGGGAGTTTGTGGTAATTTGTCTCAGGCCCTCAGGTTAAGAAGCGCTGTGGGATGGGGGTTGGGGGGAGGCAAAGGGGAAGGAGAGAAGAAAGTTAGCAGAGTAGTGCCAGCAAATTAAATTCAGATCAGAGAAGAGTTAAGGTCCTTACCTTGCATGTGACTCACCAAGTTTAATTATAAACACCACATGGGCCCCCAAACACTGTCAAAGATAACTCTGGGACACAGAACCAGGAATAGCCCATATGAAATTTGGAGTATCTTTTCTTCATAAAATTCCCATAGTTTCCTTTCATACTGAGAAGGCCTAGCAGTGCCATACCTTGCTCCCACTCCATTACATCCCCTCAGTGGCCAGACACTCACCCTTATCACACTATATCTGTGTGTACTGCTTCATTTTCCCTCTCTACTCCCAAATTACACCCTGTCCACTCTCTGCTCAGGAAGGATAAAAGAAATCTGCCTGGCTCTTGATGGGTGGCTGGGAACTGGCAGAGCTGCACAAAGAGTGATGGAGCTGTCTAACACCTCTCACACAGGAATGATCAGAATTGCCCTCATGCCATTTAAGCCTTTCTAGCTTTTTGGAAGATGTCTGTCTGCATGAACAGACGAGCCAGGATTAGAAAGGGAGAGAACCCTTTTTCTTTCACCTTGCAAATGTGAGGCTCTCCTACTGCCATGCTAAGCTTGCCCTCCTTGGTCCTGTAAATATTCTCCCTTGAAGATACAGCTACACAGAAATAGTTTTGCAATTGACTTTATCAATTCTTTATTTCCCTCCTCTTCCCATGAGCACATGGAGATGCGGGACTTAAGGGTGATAGAGCTGGCATAAGTGACAGAGTGGAGCAAAACCTACAGCATCAGTGATTCTTTTCTGCAGGCCTGTGTGCAGCATTCAAAGCCCCCTCCCCACTCTCTCTCATCAATGCACCCTCTGTCATGCTTAGCTTTTCTCCAATGACCAGTGTCTGGAGTTGCAGAGATGTCTGAAATATGAATAAAGAAGTGATAGCATTCAGAGAAATTCAGAAATGCTGGGCCCCACCAAGATGAGTGGACTGCTTGGTGTGGGGGCCTCAATGCAGCTAAAGGAAACCTTGACATTTCATCTTGAGGAGGGAGAAGTAAGTTGAGAGCATTTCCACATTTAATCCAACAATCCGTAGTTTGGAGTCATTTAGTGCCTGTTTCCGCTTATCTTGCCATGGAAAGGCTACACAAACACCATACATAGACCCATGGGTGATTGGGACATCATTCAAATGTGTGTGGGATATAGTTAATAAGTGGGAAATTAGTATTAATATAAGGTATTAGTGAAGTCGACTCCTAAACTCACTAGACAAATATGAATATTTGTCACTAGACAAATATGAATTGATGGCAGGTTGACTTTGCTATTTCCCATTGTTCAAAGAAACTAAACTCAGAGGCAGAGACAGACTGTTCAACAGTCTTTGTCAGAGGAAGTCCATGAATTTCATGATGAAATCCCTTTCTGCAAAGAAACACAGACATCCACGTCTCTTATCATTTTGTGTCTAACTGCACAACTCAGTCTCTCTGACCTTGACAAAGAAAAGTGGGATAGAGAGTTAAGCCAAAAGGTTTGGGACTAATCCTGAGAATGAACTGTAGGTTTACTTCCCACCCATTGTCCCCAGCATGAAAGCCAAAAGCCCTTGGGTGTGTCTTACATTGTATTTTATTTCATCCCCTTTGTATGTGTGTCACCCTTCATTTATCCATTGCTCCAGAAACATTCATGAGACTCAGTATACAAACTATATATGAAAGATATATAGCTGCTGTATATAATATGTGTTTGTTTTCATTTTTCTCTCCTGTATGTCCTCACCTGATTTAGAACTAAATGAGCCCACAAGCTCAACTTTGTTGCAAGGTCAGTATCCCTCTTGTCTTATTGTTTCTTCCTCTATATATCTTCCTAGAGACCCTCCTCCTTTCATCATGCCTATATGTCTTACTGGTGGCAACTATAAAAGTTGTTTAGTGGGTGGTAGGGGATGCTAGGGATGTTCTGGGAGAGTGGTTAAACTCTAAAGCAAACTTCCTTTCTAATCATTGCTAGAAGGTTCAGGAAGGTGAAAGACAAAGAAGTATCAACAATAAATAAAGTAAAGGAAAAAGATGGAGGAAAGAAGTTGGAACTAATTGGAAGATAAGACCAGCCCATTGAATATTTTTCATAATAATGATCCCATCAATGACTCAAGGCCACAAATTTAAGCATCAAGTACAGAAGCTTTCATGCTCAAAATAATTTGTTTGCAGGGAGTAAGTTAGACACAGGACAGGCAGCTGTTAG
>PVKC010049024.1:0-10803 GCA_004027635.1 Crocidura indochinensis | reverse complement strand
TGGTTACTCCTGGCTATTCGCTCAGAAGTCGCTCCTGGCAGGCACGGGGGACCATATGGGGAACCGGAGGATTGAACCGCGGTCCGTCCTAGGTTAGCACAAGGCAAGGCAGGCACCTTACCTCCAGCGCCACTGCCCAGCCCCCTTGACATTTCTATTACATTTTCCAACACAAAGTAGAGAAAGAATGAGATGGAAGATTCCAATAAATGCTACCTGAGGACAGTTCTGGGAGTAATTTACTTCTCTTCCACCTACATCCATTGCTTAGGGCAAGTTTTAGATCCCCAAACTAAATGAAAGGTATCTGGGATAATAGCTTGATGGGCATAGAACATTATCTATACTTAGTAATACAAAATTGTGTTCAGGGTTAAATACTTATACTTATAAAACATAAAAGATTCACAGCACCATTTGGCTCCAATTTACTTTATTATCTTTATGATTACAGCAATGCCTTTACTGAAGCTGTTTCTTCTGCCTGAGTGTCCATCTTTTTTTTCTGCTTGACTAACTTCAAAACTCAGTTCAATAATTAACTCCTTCAGGAAACTTATTTTCATCCTTTCAAGGATGAGGTAACTACTGGTATCAGTATGTGCTAGAAAAATTTTTTTAACAATGCTTAAATATTCTACGCTGTAATACCATTAATTTCTTCACCGTTGCCATTCTGAAGGTGGGGGTAATATTCATAGTAGCTAGCACTGTACTGTCTTTTTATATAGTTATTTTAATTAGTAGTTATTAAAAGAGTTGACACATTTCCTCTAGAGATTATTTTGGAAACTTTTAGAAGTGTTTTGGTTGCCACAACAACCAGGAAACATCACTGACATTTAGATTAGGGGCAGGAGACCTTAAGTGTCCTGCATTATCTTGGATAGTCCCTCATGGTGAAAAATTGTTCCTTATCCTGCACAACTTTCAAATAAATGTAAAACCTGAATATATTGGCTCGAATCTAGGATTCAGTATTACATAGAAATATTATTTGGATTGTCAAATCATTCCATAATATAATCTAAAACCCAATAACCTCCTGGTCCTGTAGGATGATGGGATCAATAGGATAATTTTTCTGTTCCAGATGCTACGATAGTTGCTGCAGTCACTGGGCTCTAGAACATCCAAGAATGATCCAAGAACATGATCCAAGAACATCAATAGAACATCCAAGAATGATCACTCACATCAGAGGCTCAGGTGAGAATTGATTTAGAACTGTCAATTATATCAGTTTGTTTGCCTATTCATTCAATCATTCATTCATTCATTCATGCATGCATTTACTTATATTTATGTAAATGAATTCATGCATTCATTTACTTATATTTAAGAACTCTACCTATATAAACTGTTCGCAGATTGTTGAGAGTTGCTCACAATAGCGTTCTGAGAAGACACAATCTTGAGCCTCAAAACCTGGGCTTCTATATGTAAAGTATGTACTTTAGTTCTTGGAAATATCTTCTTACCCCAATTGTAGCTCACTATATTTCTTCTATGTGGATTCTCCTGTGACTTGAGCATAATATACAAACAAAAATAGTAACTGGATTTTAAAAGGTAACAAGTATAGAGTGCCAGTCTTCAGACTTGGTCTCCTGTGGTCTCAAAAGATCACTTACATGGCTTCCTATTTGACAAGGTAAGTTTAGACTGGAGGTAAAGGCACATAAACTACATCTCTTGATAGGAAAAGTTATCTAGGAAAGAGAATATTGAGAACAATCTTAGAGAGTTATTACTTCAGATATGACTTTCATCATTTTAAAAAAGGGGTCATTTCAGGGCCGGTGAGGTGGCGCTAGAGGTAAGGTGTCTGCCTTGCAAACGCTAGCAAAAGAAGGACTGCAGTCCGATCCGCCAGCGTCCCTTCTGGTCCCCCCACAAGCCAGGGGTGATTTATGAGCTCTTAGCCAGGAGTAACCCCTGAGCATCAAACGGGTGTGGACCAAAAAAAAAAGTTAAAAAATGTGACATTTCATTTCAGTGACATTCATCCATTTTATAAACAAAATTTCTATTTATTTATTTATTTTTATTTCTAATTTTTGGAGGGTCACACCCAGCAGCACTCAGGGGTTACTCCTGGCTCTACATTCAGAAATTGTTCCTGGCAGGCTCGGGGGACCATATGGGATGCCAGAATTCGAACCACCATCCTTCTGCATGCAAGACAAATGCCCTACCTCCATGCTATCTCTCCGGCCCCATTCTATTTATTTTTTATATGTTTATGAGATAGATGTTTTGGGAGTACAGTTTCACACTGCAATGTGTATCTCTAATAATTGCACCCACCACCAAAAAGTTTTTGTCCAGTTTTAAGTTTTAAGAATTCTCTGGCAGCAGAGATAAAGAAAAGGGACTATATTAAGCTGAGAAGCTTCTGCACCTCAAAGGAAATAATGCCTACCATACAAAAGTCACCCACAGAATGGGAGAAAATATTCACCCAATACCCATCAGACACTGGGTTAATATTCAAAATATACGAAGAACTAACAGAATTTAACAAGAAAAAAATCTAGCCCCATCATAAATTGGCAAGAAGAAATAAACAGACACTTCCTCAAAAAGAAATACAAATGGCCAAAAGACACATGGAAAAAATGCTCCATATCACTAATCATCAGGGAGATGCAAATCAAAACAATGAGGTACCATCTCACACCACAGAGACTAACACACATAACAAAGAACAAGAACAATCAGTGCTGGTGGAGAATATGGAGAGAAAGGAACTCTCATTCACTGCTGGTGGCAATGCCATCTAGTCCAGCCTTTATGGAAAATAATATGGAAATTCCTAAAAATATTGGACATTGCTGGGCGGTGGCGCTGGAGGTAAGGTGCCTGCCTTGCCTGCGCTAGCCTAGGATGGACCGCGGTTCGATCCCCCGGTTCCCATATGGTCCACCAAGCCAGGTGTGACTTCTGAGCGCATAGCCAGGAGTAACTCCTGAGCATCACCGGGTGTGGCCCAAAAACCAAAAAAAAAAGGAAAAAAAATTGGACATTAAGCTCCCATTTGATCCAGCTATACCACTCCTAGGGATATACTCAAAATTTATCCTAGGGATAAACACAAAAATACAATTAAAAATACCTTCCTCACACCTATATTCATTGCTGTGCTATTTACAATAGTCAGACTCTGGAATCAAAATGCCCTTCAGCAAATGAATAGCTAAAGAAACTGGGGTACATATACACAATGGAATATTATGCAGCTGTCAGGAGAGTTGAAGTCATGAAAATTTCCTGTACGTATATGTACATGGAATCTATTATGCTGAATGAAACAAGTCAGGGGGAAAGAGATAGACTCTCTCAGAATAGTCTCACTCATCTATGGGTTTTAAGAAAAATTAGTGATATTATTGTAATAATGCTTAGCTTGCACACTCAGCATGGTGCTGTGGAAGGGATTCATACTCTGTTCACATCTGACTGCAGTGAATTGGAGATCTTATATATGCTCTGTTTAGCACTGGGGTTCCAAACAGAAGAGCTGCTGGGTGGCATATTTAGGAAGCATGTGTGATGACACCTGGAGTCCAGCATGTGGCCTTTCACTTGGAGAGTATATCCTTTTTGCCACTGAGCCACCCAGCCCCTGCATAGGAGCAGGAGTAATAGCACAATGGACTGGACACTTGCCTTGCAGGCAACTGGCCAAGTTTGATCACTGGCATCCCACATGGTACCCCAAACCTATCAGGAGTAATTTAAAGTGCAGAGCCAGGAGTAAATCCCAAGTGCCTCTGGATGTGGCCCCCAAACAAAAAAAGTGGGGTGCTGTCATAGTAGTTGAAAATCACTAATCTATATTGCTTGCTACCTTTAAATTTTCCTACTCGCTTCTTTCTTTATTTGATTTATGTTTTTGTTATGCCAAAATATGTACTTGTACACTGATCAACTCAAATCTGTGGCAAATAATAACATGGGAAATATTAAAATTGTATTAAATTTAGTGTTTTTCTCAATTATCAACATGCATATTTCTAGTAGAATATATAGTATTTATATTTAACAATTGCTTTTACACAGAAATAGTATTTATACTTTCTTTCAGTTTGTAGCAAAATAATGAAAATATTTAGATATATTCCATATATATGTTGTAGTTTGTTGGTACACCTTAAATGAATATCTTATTGCCTAATCTACTTACATAATAATATTATTGAAATGAGATTTAAACTATATAGAATTATCTTAGATTTCTGATATTGCAAAGTGCTTTACTTCATGTTAAGATATCATTTAGGGGGCTGGGCGGTGGCGCTGGAGGTAAGGTGCCTGCCTTGCCTATGCTACCTATCCTAGGACGGAACGCGGTTCGATCCCCGGTTCCCCATATGGTCCCCCGTGCCTACCAGGAGCGACTTCTGAGCGAATAGTCAGGAGTAACTCCTGAGCATCACTGGGTGTGGCCAAAAAAAAAAAAAAGATATTCTCAAGGAAAAAAATCATTAAACATTTTGTTTGCTTTGGTTTTGTTTTTTTGGGTCACATTCAGTTGTTGTCAGGTGTTACTTCTGGTTCTGTGCTCAGAAATCGCTACTGGCAGTTTTGGGATACCATATATGTGATACAGGGGATTGAACCCAGGTCTGCTACATGCAAAGCAAATGCTCAATCTGCTGTGCTATTGCTCAGCTTCATCATTTGACCTTTTAGGGAAGGGAAGTAAGTCTATGTACTAGTGTATTTCTTCATAATTTAACCCAATATATTACATTGAATACTGTGCTTATAACTGATTTACAAGCTGAAAACTTTATAGCTTTAAGTACTAATAATATGTTCCTTTGGCTTATACAAGTGAAATATATTAATCTATATGCAAGGATTTGTTCCCTAACATTTATACTTCATATTCAAATATGTAAGTGATTTTTACTTTATTTAAAGAAAGTGCACTACAGGACCAGAGAAATAACATGGAGGTAGGGCATTTGCCTTGCATGCAGAAGGACAGTGGTTCAAAACCCAGCATCCCATATGGTCCCCAGAGCCTGCCAGGAGTGATTTCTGAGCATAGAGTCAGGAGAAACTCCTAAGCACTGCCAGGTGTGACCCAAAAACAAACAAAAAACAACAAAAAAAGTGCATTACATAATTGACATAGTTGAACATAATACATTTGTTTCCAATAAATAAGTTATTATTAAAAAAGAATAGAAAGAAAAAAGAAAAAGAAAGAGAAGAAAGACATTTAGCAAAAAGCAAAAAAAGTACATCAACAAGCACATTTGTGAAAATTATTGTATCTCCAATGAAGTCATTGATACAATGGCAGAAGGCTTGATAAGTTCTTGTTGTTAGTTGTCTATTATTTTAAATTGTTGTATTCCTATAGTTATGATAGCATCAAACAAATGAAGTTGTCCGGGAATTCAAAGCACTAATATTGATACTGTGACTTTTAGGACATGTATCCAGCTGGCAGCCCCCTGGAAGATGGAATATATAGGGGAGTGCCCATACTTACCCAAAAAAGCCCTAGTGATATCTACTCAAATACAAATGCACCTGAATATTGGTAAGATTGATTTCCAAAGGGAATCCCTAAGGGTGCTGAGACAGCGCCATTGGCAAAATAGTGATTTCTGGAGATGGATAAAGCAGGTGTGGCTTCAGCAAAGTGAAGGCTTGACCTTCCCTCTCCATTAAGATTGCCAGCTAAGTGGTAGCACAGCCGTAGAGCGTTTGCCCTGTAGGTGGTCGACCCAGGACGGGTGCGGGTTCGATCCTGGCATCCCATATGGTCCCTTGAGCTTGCAAGGAGCGATTTCTGAGGTCAGAGACGGAGTAACCCCTGAGCACTGCCCAGTATGCCCTCCCCACCCCACCCCCCAAAAAAAACAGAAAAAAAAAAGCTTGCCAAGTTTCTGTTGCATGGGTCAAGATTTTTTAATGGCTTGGTTTACATCTTGTTAGAGAAATGAATGAATCTATGGAGCTATTGTTCACACCATGTTGTGATCATGGTGATTACATTTCTGGGCATGGTTATGGTCCCATAAGTGATTTTTTACTGATTAAATCATCAGCATTTTCCATAATATGAGCATTATTTCATTTTGCTTCAGTTTTGGGGTTACATCTGTTGTTGCTCATAGATTATTCCTGGCTCTGCTCTCAGATATCAGTCCTAGAAGGGTTCAGGAAAATATATGTGATGCTGGGGTTCAAGTTCTGGTTAGTTGCTTCTCACCAGTCTTCTATAACATGACCTTTAAAGCAAATAGACAAATATCAAGACCCAATAGTTTACTTAATAACTTTTACTATGGGATCTGAAAAATTCTATCTTCCTGGTCTAGTTGGCAGATGCTGTGCACTTTTTCTAGAATATATATATGTATATATATGTATATATATATATCCCTCCATATATATAGGTGCCAATCTTCTGACTAGGCTGGCAATTCTGCCTTCCTGGTCTCATAGATAGTAGTTACCCTCTTTGCTAAATAAATCCACCACCTCTTCCTCTCTTCCTCTGTCTAGTAGATAAATGTTTATCTTCCTAGTGTATAGAGATGAAAGGTCTGAAACTAAATCAGTACTGTAAATTATCACTCAGTCTCTGCTTAGGAAACAGTAAGTGATTCCTAATTAGCACTGGTAGAAGGACTCTTAGAAGAGTATCATAGAAAGAATGTAAGAAGCGTAATGACTTAACTACTGTTGCTACAATATGCCACATAAATATTATCTATTTTCTTCTTAAACTATTTCAAAGAGGAGCAAGAGAAATCCACTTTCATGTCAAGTTTTAGTCTCCTTTTTGTAAAACTGAAGCTGGTGTGGGAACCCTATCAATATCTGACCACAGAAAGAAAATCCCCTTTTTAAGCCAACCACTGTGTCTACTTCATTTTTAGTTTGGGGAACTAGGTCACCCACAGTTCTAGGGTAGCAATGGAAAAAGAAATCTGGCTTTCTGTAAGTACACATAGCTACTAATTTAACCTTTAACTTAAAAAATCAAGGGCTATATAGTGTTTAAAGTTATTATAGATTTTGCAGTTTCACATGTTGATTTTTTTTGTCATTGCCCCTACCCCCCATTTCTCAGGTTTTTGGGTCACAAGTTTTTGGCCATAACACTCAGGTGTCACCCTGGCTTTGTTCTCAGAAATTATACCTGGCAGGCTCTGGAAACTATTTAGAATGCCCGAGATAGAATCCAGGTCAGTTGTGTGCAAATCAAACATGTTGTGCTATGCTCTGCCCCCTTTTTTCTTTTATTTATTTATTTTTGGTTGGGGGGGGGGTCACACACGTAGACACTCAGGAGTTACTCTTGGCTCTGCACTCAGAAATCACTCCTGGCAGGACCATATCAGATGCTAGGGATTGAATTTAGGCCCTTCCCGGGTCATCTGCATGCAAGGCAAATGCCCTACTGCTGTGCTATCACTCCCATCCCTATTTATGTACTTATTTATTTATTTATTTATTTATTTTACAAGGACAAAAAAAGCCAGAACCATGGCACAGAAAGCTTGCAAGGCTATGGAGTAACGGAAACTTTCATTCATCAGTGGTAGCAATGCAAATTGCATTATTTCTTTTTCTTCTTCCTACATCATAATTTTTTTCTTTGGTGGATTAATTTTATTTCATTTACATCAAGAAAAATATGATCAAGCCAGAGTGATAACACAGTAAGTAGGGCATTTGCCTTGCAAGCGGCAGACCTGAATTTGATCCTCAGCATTCCATATAGTCTCCAGAGCACCTCTAGGAATGACCCTTGACCCCTGAGATCATAGCCAGGAATAACCCCTGAGCATTTCTGGGTGTGACCGCCAAAAATATGATAAGGAAACCAGATAAAAGTAATTTTTAGAATTCAGCATATTAATACTGCTTTACAATATAGTTTTAGGGTTCATTTGAGTCAATATATTTCTGTAAGAATTTTCGTTCTGTTTTTGGGTCACAGATGGTAGTATTCAGTGGATAATCCTGGTTCACTCCTTGGTGCCTGACTCAGTGATTGGTGCTTAGAATCAAACCGAGACCTCCAGCTTGCAAAACATGTGTTCCAGCATCTGTGTTGTCTTCAGCTCCTTTAAAGCCTTTACTTTTAAAATTATTCTTTTGGTGGGTTGCATACCCAGAAGTGCTCAGGGTTTACCAGGACCATATAGAACACTGGGAATAAAAACTGGTTTGACTGAGGACAAATAAATGCCCTATCCACTGTACAATCTCTCTGACCCCCAGAGAACATAATTAATATAATATAAATTATTATCTCTATTGCCTCTGGAATACATAATTTATAAAATATAAATTAATATTGTACAACATAATTCATATATTATAAACAATAAATTCCACTGCCCTGATTCCATACTTTGTACAATTGTGTTATATAAAATGTATAGTACAAAGGCAGAAAGATAGTATAGTGAGTAAGGTGCTTGCCCTACAGGTGGCCAAGAGGAGTTCTATTCTTGGCATCTCATATGGTCCCCAGAGCCTGCTAAGAGTGAACCCAGGGGTCGGTGATGTGACTAGAGCTAGTCTTGCAAGCTCTAGCCAAGGAAGGACCTCAGTTCAATTCCCCGGCATCCCATATGGTCCCCCCAAGCCAGGGGTAACCCCTGAGCATCAAATGGGTGTGGCCCAAAAAACAAAAAAAAAGAGTGAACCCTGTGTGGAGAGCTAGCATACCTGAGCATTGTCAGGTATGGCCCCCCAAAAAACTGAATTTGTATAGAACACTATAGTTGTAGAATATGTGGTACTAGTTTGTCTTGTATAAAATGAGTTAGTTACCATGTGCAGTCATAGTATAGTCCTATTAATAAATTTAATAAATCAAAATATTTCTGAAGTTACTATACTGTTTAATCTACTTTACCACTTTCATGTTGCTGGAATTCAAAAAGAAAATAGCCTTTGGATGGGGGAAAATGCCAGAGAATATGGTCTAAAAATAATAATATTTCACAGAACTTAGCTTCATCAATGAGACAGCTTTCTCATATCTATTCTTGTCCTCCCATTCCATTCTACACAGATAGCATCATTGCTGCATCTTAGGCTTTATGGTAATTTACTAGTCATAAAGATTCTTGATAAAGGTTCAGTCAAAAGGATAAATAGAGCAGTGGCATTTAAAGGGTGTTATTTATTTATTTATTTATTTATTTATTTATATATATTTATATATATATAGTTTTTGGTTTTTGGGCCACACCCGGTGACACTCAGGGGTTACTCCTGGCTATGCGCTCAGAAGTCGCTCCTGGCTTGGGGGACCATATTGGAAACCGGGGGATGGAATCGTGGTCTGTCCTAGGCTAGCGCAGGCAAGGCAGGAACTTTACCTCCAGCGCCACCACCTGGCCCCTAGTTATTTATATTTTTTGAGCCACACTCGGTGGCACTCAGGAGTTATTCCTGGCTCTGTGCTCAGAAATCACTCCTGGCAGGCACAGGGGACTATATAGGATGCCAGGATTGGAACCATCATTGACCCTGGGTTGGTTGCTTTCAATGCAAACACCCTTCTGCTGTGCTATCTCTCTGGCCCTAAAGGGGCCATCATCAGCTCTCATTAGGTACACACTTACTTTAAAATATACATGCATGTGCACACACATATAAACATAAAGATATAGCTAAGAAATAATTAAACTTATTAATGAATATGCATTTTATTTGGTATTTGGCTTTATAATGATAGGTATTGAATTTAGGATTTTCTACAATGTAGTTTATAGATGTTTAAAATTCCATCCTTCTCTTTGTCATTGTTTCTGCTGTGGCAATGACAGGGTTACACATTTATAACTATTCTGCATGGATACTGTACTTGTGCACTTTCACACACTTGGTTGTAGCATTGTAAGATGGTGATGTTACACATTCAATCACAGTGAAAAGGCAATTATTTTTTGTTTGTTTGTTTGTTTGTTTTTGGGCCACACCCATTAATGCTTAGGGTTTATTCCTGGCTCTGTGTTCAGAAATAGCTCCTGGCAGACTCAAGGAACCATACGGAATGCCGGGAATCAAACCCAGGTTCGTCCCAACTAGGCAGCATGCAAGGCAAACGTCCTACCACTTTGTTATCACTTTGGCCCAAGAGGCAATTATTCTTAAACTAAGTATCACAAACGTTAGTGCTGCTGCGATGACAACACAGATGTGGCAGAAAGCAGGGGATAGAATTTATGACCCAGACTTGCAGGCAGGCTCTCCAAGTCAAAGTTGGACCTTCTGGGGCCCGGGAGATAGCATGGAGGTAAGGCGTTTGCCTTTCATGCAAAAGGTCATCGGTTCGAATCCCGGTGCCCCATATGGTCCCCCGTGCCTGCCAGGAGCAATTTCTGAGCATGGAGCCAGGAGTAACCCCTGAGCACTGCCGGGTGTGACCCAAAAACAAAACAAAAAAACAAAAACAAAAACAAACTTGGACCTTCTATAATAATTTAATTTCTAAAATTTATTTTCCTTAATACAATGTTAGAACTAATATTCATAGAACATACTGTCATTTTGATGTAATTTCCAACATGTATTTTTTAATAATAAAGTATAACAAAGCTATTTTCTAGATTAAAAACTAAATCCTGAAAAAGGTGTATAGTCACAATGTTAAACATATGACATCAATTTATTTCACTCTATTATTTCCCTTCTTGTATTAAAAGGACATGTAATAGGTTCCAAACTATATATGTATATAAGATAATAGGATTCAAATGACCCTATAGATTTTTAGTAATTTATTTAATTTTTTTTTACTTAATC
>PVKC010049023.1:0-10802 GCA_004027635.1 Crocidura indochinensis | reverse complement strand
CAAACCTGTATAGAAAGACTATCCATTTCTTGCTGCATAAAGGAGTTCCACCATCATTATTTAAGTTGACAGTTGCAAAGGCAAAGGAATGAGAAATGTAAAGAAGGAAAATGTTAGAAATGTCCTAAAAGAGCTTTCAATTTAGCAAAACTGTCAGTGGACTAACTGAAAGAAATATCCTATGTAATTAGTTGGTACATCGTGGATCTAGTTTTCTTTGGTTACTCCAAAAGACAAAGTGAGGGTAAATAATAGGAAACTATTAAATCAAGCTTAAACCTTATGGGAGCCATTTCTACAGAAATTAGAAAGGAAATCTGGAGAATGCTCAAAGAACTCAAAGAAACCAAGGAATGAACCCAATGAACCACAAATAAGAATCTAAAGGATAAGAATGTAGAAATGAGAAAACTTCAAACTGAAATAACAGCACTGAAAAATTTGGTAGGTGAAATGAAAGCCTCATTGGAAAGCCTTGCCTTGTTACAACACATTACTTTTCCACTTACTCAAAATAATTTGTCATGAGAAAAAAAAAGACTCTTCAAACATGAATAACCATTAACAATTAGCAATTCGTTGTTAGTCCTCATTTTGTTTCATTCTCTGCTGCTTAGAGATCCCATGTGGGACTAGAAATGGATCTTAGAATAAACATGTCTTCTAGAGACCATTGAGGACCCAGTTCTCATTTGGCTATCTTTGTATTTTATGAACATTTATGAATATTTTATATATTTTATGAAATATATACATATAGTGACAAAATAAATAATTATGTACAAAATAAACATTAACAAGGGTAGCATTTGAACAAGACTATATCAAATGTATTATCTACCTCTGTCTATTTTTTTAATTTTTGTAGATTCTTTATTAAAGAGGATATATAGGTAGCTGGTACTTGTTGGGTCTACAAATCTACCATTATCTTTCTGTAAGCCTGGTGGTGTTCTGTGCTATGTCCTCATTTTGTCCTTTGCAGTGTAGTGTTTTCTGTGTTGCACTAGGGTGCGTTGACCAGAGAATATGTGCATTACCATGTAGTAGAGGTAGTAGAATAGAACAACTTTCTTGATGAGCAACTCTTGCTGGTCTCTTCTGGGCTAAAAATGGGTACCAGTCACTGCAGCATCTGGAGGAAAGGGGAAGCTCATCACACCACTGGTCAGCCCTCCTGCATATTCCCTTTAGAGCCACTGGACATGCCCTGATCACTACTTCTGCTGGGGGCAGGGAGAGCTCAGCATGCTGCTGGTCAGCCCTCCTGCTGGTCCCTTCTGGGCTTGGGGAACACTGGAGGATGGAACTGCGGTCCGTCCTAGGTCAGACATGTGCAAGCATGTCTTACTGGTGCGCTACCACTCCAACCCCAAAACTTAATTTAATTATTAAAACACATGTATGAGACTCTATTAGTATATCCACAATGCAAATGAGATATGACCGAATGAATAGCTTAATATATCTGATATGAAATAGGGTGAGGATTTGAAATAATCGTGCTTAACACCATAGCACCTGTTATTAAGTACTTTAGTACATTTAATAATGGCATGAAGTTGTTTTTCATGATGCAGAATATTGAGTATGAATTGAAACTAAGACATAGTTGAAAAATTCAAATATAAAAGTTGAGAATTGATAAGAGTATGATGACATCAGAGATGGAAAGGACCAATAACCTGAAATATATATTGTACATACTGCAAAGAATTAAGTAAATATAAAAATAGTATCAAAGAAAGGGATTAATTAATATAGATATTAAGAATGATGACACAAGTATCTACTATGTTTTAAACTCTACAAATAATGAACATATTTAGCACACAGCATTACTAATGAAGAAGTTTATTGATAGATATAATTGAGCTCAATTTAAAATTGAGGATTGGAATGTTCATGTAATATTTCTAGAAAATAAAAATGGAAATAAATCACAGACTGTATCAGGAGATATGTAGAAGAATCTACCTAAAAGGCATAAGGATTCAAAATTCTAAGATCTCATGGACCAGAATGGCAGCACAATATGTAGGGAATTTGCCATGTATGCATCCCATATGGTCCCCTGAGCTTGCCAGGAGCGATTTCTGAGTACAGAGTTAGGAAAAACCGCCAGTAATTAAGTTATTACGGTAATTAGGGTATAGTCAGAAGGCTTAAGTTCTAGTTGTTAAATGATAATTCTGGGTTTTTTTTTTTGTTTGTTTCTAAATTTTAGGTGGCTTCAGATACACCTCGGTATCTAAATTGGTATGTTCCTACAAGGATAAAAATATTAAACAAAAATGGAATTGTCACATGACCACAAATGTGGCCTCTTGGTTCAGGAATCCCAAGTACACTTGCTTTTACTGTAGTTTCTGTAGGGCAAGTTTTCAGCTGCTATAACTTCTGAAAGTATAAAATGGCTGGGAGTTTATATCCGGCACTCTCTTCCCAAAAATACTTGTGCTATCAGTGTAAAGTCTACAATTTGTTGAAGATGGAAAGTCAACTGTCAGGTAAATTGACATGGAAAACTGCCCAGCTCATGGCATTGTCACTCACTTATGGTGTCTCTAAAAATTATTAGAGGTTTTTTTTTAATATTATCTAAGAGATTTTATATATTTTCAGCAATAAATTAATATTCCATTTAAATTAATTATTCTGTCTGATCAGATATTTTACTCTACTAAAAATGTCTATTCCTAATGACTTTAGGGCCCTATAATATTTTTATATTCAACTGTACACACCGATTTTTGCTCAAAATATGTTTAATTTTCCTAAATAATTGGGGCACATATAAATATTAGTATATTGTTCTGTCACTCTAACTTTACACGGCATAAACCACACTCCCACTTTACTTTCTCTCTTCAAGTCTTGCTCTCTAGACAGTATTATTAGAAATAATTCTTTCCTTGAGTGGTTTCTTGCCAATAAAGTCCCTTGCTTTTATTTATTTGTATTTGTTCCTATATTGTTTTAGATGTAAGGGGTTAAACCTAAAATATAATGTACATATCACTGACTTAGAGTCTGATTCTAGATAATTCAAATTGTGACCTAGATGGAATCTTTTATCTATAGACCGTTAATTAAATTCTGACAAATAATCAATTCCTGATGATATAATATGCAGGAAGGTAACACCTTGCTTTATATAGGTGTATGAATAATATTATGTATATAAAATGTTATATTTCAATTATAGGATAGTTTTATATCAAATAAAATTTTAAATTGTATTACCTTGTTCCTACTTTTTTCTTAAGAACAGAAATAGGTTTATATATCTATCTATATATATATGATTCTATACATCATATATATAATTTTCAGGGAAACAAAAATAATATGTAATCATAACAAGAATCAGGCTTTATTTCTGAAGATCAGTTAAATTTTACTGTTAAGTCAGTCTTATTCTTTGTAACTAGGGAAATAGAGGTAAGAAATTTGCATTACATGCAACCTACCCAGTATGAATGTCTAGAATCATATATGCTCCCCTGAGCGCAGAGCCAGAAGTAAATCCTGGGTATAGTTTTATGTAACCCAATTCCAAAATTTTAAATAATGATAAATCTTATGCTTTGATAATGAAGAGTATTAATTTCTCTTGGTAAGAGTTCACATTCTTTTTTTTGGTTTGCAATTATTTTGTTTTTCTTCATTTACCACAGGACCTCAGATCAGAGTGGTTACATTCTTATTTTCACTAGTTATAGCCAGTTCCCAAAGAACTGCTTAGGATTTGTTCAAATTTTCTTAACAAATACAACCTTTTTTAGATTCCATTTCTATTAATCCTACTATATTTTTAAATTAATTTTACATAGACCTATAAAAATGCTCAAAACTTATGAGTTATTTTACTCATAATGCAAATATGTTCATCTGGCCAAGAACCCGAAGAACATTCTTAGCATGAATGACTTACAAGGAGGTCACAATGTTCTGAGACAAAAAAAAATTGTCTGGGGAGCCGGGAGGTGGCGCAGGAGGTAAGGTGCCTGCTACCTTGCCTGGGACGGACCACGCTTCGATCCCCCGGTTCCCATATGGTCCCCCGTGCCTGCCAGGAGCGACTTCTGAGTGCATAGCCAGGAGTAACCCCTGAGCGTCACTGGGTGTGGCCCAAAAACCAAAAAAAAAAAAAAAAAATTGTCTGGTTTTTCTCAAATTGAGACAAAAGACAGTCTGATTTGGATTGAGTGATTCCGGAAAGTATGCTTCCCATGAAATAAAATATTTTTATATATGATATTTTCTCTTTCCTTCTTTTTTCATCCCTCTGCTACTTTTTTCTTTTCTTTCTTTGTTTCAACCTACATGAGGCTTGTTTTCTCCCAAGATAACCATTTTTAGGAGATGCTATGATCTACATTTCAATTTACAATCTCAGTGGAAATTCACTCTATTTTGTTCTCCATATACTACAAGTTCCATTTTTATATATGTAGATTTATTTTTCACATATCCAGAGGTTAAAAGTCCATTGGCCTAAAAATATATTGATTCTGATATTAGTTCTACTGTAAGCCAGTTGTTTTATACCAATCAGTTTTCTATATTTGGTTTCTGCCCTCTGTATTTAGTCTCTGTCCTCTCGTATATTTGTTTATATTTTCTTGAAAGTTTTGTTATCAAAGTTACAAAACTGGCAATAAAGGTAAATTCTAGAAATAGCTTTTCTTAATACTATACTTTGAATTCACAAATTCAGCAGGTTTATGTATATTTGTAATATCTATGACATAAAATTTGAATATAAAATCTTACTTTTTAGTAGCTGGAATTCTCAAACATCACACTCTCAGATTATTGATTTATACTTCTGTGCTAAAGATAATGTGGATAACTAACAATTTTCACAGGTAGAGAAATCTTCTCTGTAAAGTTAATTAGGCAGGTATTATTGTTATTTGTAATTCACACCAAAATTTTACAATATTGTGTTGTCAGAAACACCTTATTCTTTAAGATAACATTTTGCTAGATTTAATTTAAACAATTATATATTTACTTACGAATCTGCTAATTATGATAGCTGAAGCAATTTGAGTTCTCACAGAAAAATATGGAAACAGAGGGCATAATTTATAACTTACCAGTGTCTGAATTCTTAAGACCTTTAGACACATTCATCTTAAAGGAAAGATTAACTTCAAATTCTACAGGAAACACACCAATACACAACTAACTAGCACTGACACTTTACTATTTGTTTCTTTTCTGTAAAACGGAAAACAAAAAGTTAAAACAACATAAAATCTATGATATGGTTATAAAATGCTATAATTTAGTCTAAGGTAATGAGGATCTTGTCAATCACCAGTAATTATAGTCAGAGTACTATCGATAACATTTGAGCATATTTCTTAATTATTTTTTATTTAATGACAATTACAGTCAAGGTACTATCCATAGCATTTAGCATATGTATTATTATTTTAACATCTTATATTTGCAGTAAAATGAGAGAGCATTCACACATATTTTTAACTTTCATAATTCACCTATTAAAAGGAAATTCAGGAATAATTAAACCTTTATTATAAATGAGAAAATAGAAGAGTAGAGAATTTAAGTAGCTTGTTTGTGGTTATATTAAAGAGTTTAATTTCACAGTTTATTAACTCCACTGATGGCATGTATAGAGCATGTAAGTGGAATCATTATTGTTCCAATTTGTTTGAGGGTATATTTGAGGAGTAGGTTGAACAGGTTGACTGAGTAATATTAAGAACCTCAAGTACTTTTCTTGATAGAATTAGAAGAGGAGGGTTTTGAAAACTTAAAATGAATGTCTTCTCATCATTGTGACAACTCTTCATAAGATAATTAAGTAGTATGGCATAAAAATGAACTGAAAAAGTAAAGATTAGCAAGATGCTTATAAATTTTTATGAAATTAGGCAATTATAAGCAAAATTATTAAATTATGAATTAGAGAAGACAAAAGTGTCAAAAACAGTAAAACAGACAGTATTGAGGATAAAATATAAATCAAGTCTGTCACCTTTAATTCTATAATAATTTGGATATAGGATATGGGAATCTAAATGTGCAAGTAAATAAGATAGCTTAATGTCTGGGATTTATGGTGTAGCAAGACTAAAGTCAATCACTTTGCTTTATTTTAATTAAGCAACCCTATGCATTGAATAATAACTGGATAAATCTTTGGTGTGGGCCACTTGGTAACCAAGCAAAGAGAAGCAGCGAAGCATAGGATAGAAGAGTTTATAGGCAGTCTGTTTTTAGAAAAAGGATAAGAGAACTGAAAGTAGATGCTTCTATCCTTCATCCTGACATAAAATCACCTCTTACATATAATGAATGAATAAGAATTAAGAAAAGAGATCACGTTTTCATTAAAAGATGATTCTAGAAAAGCTTCTTTATTGGAGAATAAATTGATATTAATAAAAATATCTAAAAATATCACAACAAATCATTATAATCAATTTAGTCTGAGAAAATAAGTAACAATGAGGTTGACTAAAAGCAGGATTTCTTAACCATCTTACTAATGATATATTTGACAGAAAATTCGCACTTAAGCCTGGTGTAGACTTTAAGTCTTCCTTGTTGATTGCAGGTTGCTAAAAAAAAAAAAAAAAAAAAAAACTTGGCCTATGCTATTATCAGTCACATTCTTGGTTATGACAAGTACAAATGTCTTCACAAATTTCCTCTGGGAAATACAATTTTCCTTTCTCCCATTGAAAAAATTTGCTAAATGGAGAAAACTATGAAATATGGCTTTTTGATCATCTTTTTTATCTCAGTTAATTGTGCATGAGTATTTACAAGTGTATTACTTAACCTTTTGTTTTATTTCATTTATTTATTTATTTTTGGGTTTTGGGTCACATCGGTGATGCTCAAGGGTTACTCCTGGCTATGCTCTCAGAAATGGCTCCTGGCTCTGGTGATCATATGGGGCACCAGGGATCGAACCCAGGTTGTCTTAGGTTAGCTCTTGCAAGGCAAATGCCCTACTGCTGTGCCATCACTTCGGCCCCCTAAACCTTTTATTTTTATCTGAAGGTATGCAAGACCATTTTTGTCATATTTTCAAATACTGCATTAGACTAAAAATAAACCTTTTATTTTTATCTGAAGGTATGCAAGACCATTTTTGCCATATTTTCAAATACTGCATTAGACTAAAAATTTGGAAGACATTGATGCCTAGAGAGTACTAGTGAGAATATATTACACATAATTCCAAATGTGAAAGGATTTTCATTTATAAAATGTTTTAAAAATTCTCAGTGATAGAAGATTGCACTTAATGTATAAGGTAATAGGTAGAGTAACCCTGAGCATCATCTGATGCGGCCCCAAAACAAAACAAACAAGCAAAATAAATAAATAAAAATCCCTAAAATATGTTTTTACAATTTTGACTAATGCAAAATCTACTAGTTTTATAGTAACAAGATTTGAAATTAATCCTATACTAAGTTCAAGTCTGACTGGAGAGTTTTTCTTTCCTTGCAACTTTCCAATACATCTTTCTATTTCCAATACATTTGAGACAAGAGAAACTTTTGCATTTGAATTGTCTTTTTCCATTGAATAGATCACAATGGGACGTAAACCAACCCTTCACTATGCTATGTGCTTGACAAAGTTGATTTGAATTTATTTTTTTTTTTTGATTCAGATTTGCTCCTAATTTTGCCTTGTTGGGTGTTAGTCTCTATTCTTCTTAGTATATAATTCTATTTTACTTCAGATTCAGTAAATGTCCTCAGAACTAAAACAGTTTTAAACTTCAATCTACATCCTATCCATTAGGTTCATCTTTCATGTTTTTACACTTACAGTTCTAGAGGGCTTCTGTAGAAAAATTTTAAATAACGTGCCATGATCAAAAATTGAAAATCTAAATTTACTCACTGTATATAGTTGAGGCAGTAAATTAAATAGCAGAACAATTAGAAACACTATAATGTAACAAAAATAGTTTCAGGAAGGGTTAGAGATAGTTCACAGAGATCAGTGCATACTTTTCAGGCAGGAGAACTGTGTTCTATCAACAATATGCCATAACATCTAAGCTCCCCCACATACATCTCATGGAGTAATCCTGATCACTGTCTGGTATGCCTCTGCTGAAACAAACAAGAAAACAACTACATTTTTGTATATGCGATTTTATAAAATATTTAATAAATACTGGGGCCAAAACAATAGCACAGTGGCAGTGCGTTTGCCTTGCACTCAGCCAACCGGGAACAACCCGGGTTTGATCTCTGGCATCCTATATGGTCCCCTGAGCCTGCAAGGAGAGATTTCTGAGCACAATGACAATAGTGAACCCTATGGGCTGTCAGATGTGGCCCAAAAACCAAAAAATAAAAATTAATAAATAAAAATAAATGTCAATAATCAAGGTGGAATGAAGAACTCATGCCAATGCAACTTAAATAGACTGTTACAAATTATCTATTTATTCAGAAAATGATTTTTAAACATTTTATTTTCAAATTTTCTTGCCTTCTTGAATAAAATGTTATTGTTTTTATTACCAACATTTATAATACTGAATAATTTTAAATTATGCATATTTATGACTATATATTTTATATGTGGCATGTCATAATTATAAACTAAGGATAAACATTCTTTTGGTTTCTAATGTTTATTAAACAATTTGGCCTATTCATCTCAATGCATTGGTATTATTGCCGTTTTGAGAATTGTGTTACAAATCTAGATATAAAAGTAGAGATTAGATATGCTTTTTAAAAGATTTTGATACAATGTGCTTAAATTACTTACAAAAAAAGTTTGAATTGATTTCCAGTATAGTGCTGCAATTTATTAGCAGGAATATTTAATCACTTTGCATGAGTCAAAATCCCATTTTTCCTCTAGCTATTTGTATACTTGAATAAGTTTGTAATTGCTCTGTGCATCTTTATATAATTTTTGTAAGTGACATTAACTAAATACCTATTCAGAAGGCTTCTGTGACTATTTAAAGGGTTGGCACAATTCATATAAATATGTCATGTGTAATTATGCAATAATATGGTTTTCTGTGGGAGACTGCTTGAACCTAAAACAATATGGAGTCTCTATACCTCTGCTTTGTGCTGAGAAATCCACCTCAGCTGTCTATGCCTATGTGACTTGAGGCACAGAGTGCCTTTGTGACAAGGGAAATAGCTAACTGCTAAAAGTTAAAATTATTTAGGGCAGTTGACCACCTGGCCTGGGGGAACTTGTTTTTACAAGGACATTCATTAATTGCTAAAACAAAGACATTTATTAATTGCTGCAAGAAATTGTTGAGGTCAGCCTGAAGATTGATAAGCAGCCTTCAACTTAATACATGTTCCCTTTGTAATAGGATTTGCTTTAAAATGTTACTAAAATTCTGTCTGGCAGAAAACAGAGCTCTGCCTGTACAGTTAGAAAAAACGAGACATTCCTTAGAGATAAGCCTTATGCTCCTGTCCCCACCTCTACCCATTTCCTGCATTTGGCCCTAAGATATGCAAAGCCCACCAAGAGCTGAAGTGTGTAACCCCCTTTTTCTCCCTTAATTGGTTAGAACTTATGCTTGTTTGATGATTGATGGTTGTTGGGTCCTTCCCTTCAAAAGAAACTATAAAACCAGCACTGCTGGTAATAAACTTGCTCTTGATCAGCGAAAAAAGTTGTCGTGAGTGTTCTTTAACCTCTTGAAGTTTTATTTTAGGAAAGATCGGCTCGGCTCGAGAGAACCCACGAGAATAACTAGCGACCCCCTCTTCCTCATCCCCGTGGGCCGGGGATCCCCCTGGGGGGGTCGCAGTTTTCTTGCTAAACAATTTAATGCAATATGAATTATTATCCATGTCACACTTTTGTGAACATTAATATATATCTAAAATATCTGCTGATTTTGAAGTAGAATACTCATTCTTATACTTTGATTACTTTTTGTTTTCATACACTATTAATTTTAATTATTTTAATAAGATAAAAATGCATGTTCCCCATTGCTATGAGATTATCTTATTCTTTGATTTTTATTAAAGTTATCAAGTTATTAAGGTATAAAAATACAATATGTGTAAATTGGTCATTTATGCATTATATTTTAAAATATGATTTCTCAAAGTTTGGAATGCAGATTAATAATGTGATAACAAATTTGAATAGTCTCCTAGTTTACATCTATCTATTGTTGATATTAAGTATAGAATATGTTTACTTCTCTCAGGAAAAATTAGTTTACACTTTCCTCAGTTAAGAAGTTTTGTTTTTAAAATTACAAACACCAGTGACTTATTTTTGTCCAAATCAACACATATTCATTCTCTGAAAGATTCCATATTTCTAGGGTAAAATGTATATTTAAATATATATTGTAGACTAAATCTAGTGTCTTTCTTTTCAACAGTTAGATCTCGTATTTATTTGTTATTTCTTATTACAAGTGTAGAGATTTGGTACTAATATTTCTTTTTTCTTTTTTTTTTGTTTTTTTTTTGGGGGGGTCACACCCGTAGTGCTCAGGGGTTACTACTGGCTCCATGCTCAGAAATTGCTCCTGGCAGGCACGGGGGACCATATGGGGCACCGGGATTCTAACCGATGACCTTTTGCATGAAAGGCAAACGCCTTACCTTCATGCTATCTCCCGGGCCCCAATATTTCTTAATTAGATGCATAAAGAAAATCATATACTAAAATAAAATATTTTAGGATGGCAATCTATCACATGTTATACATTTTTATTTTCAATCAATTTAGTATTTTTTGTTCTTCTTTCTTTCTTCTTTCTTTCTTTCTTT
>PVKC010049022.1:0-10814 GCA_004027635.1 Crocidura indochinensis | reverse complement strand
GGGGGGGGGGGGGGGGGGGGGGGGGGGGGGGGGGGGGGGGGGGGGGGGGGGGGGGGACCATATGGGACACCGGGATTCGAACCAACCACCTTAGGTCCTGGATCGGCTGCTTGCAAACAGCGCTGTGCTATCTCTCCGGGCCCCTGAAATGATAGTTTTAAATATTCTTTTAATGACAATGACGTTTTAAACTTCTAATTTGATAAAGTATCCCTTCTGAAAATATTCTTTTGTCTCCTTGGCATTTCTCAAACATTGGTGTCTATATTCTTTACACTTTATCAATGTCTGCTGTCTTCACTTCCCTTTTTTTAGCTCAGATGCCATGCTCTATTTAAAACACTTACTTATATACTTTAATTTACTATCTATTTCCTTCTACCATACTCACCTTTAAAAAAAAGGCAATTTGAAGACTCTATCAAAAATGCTTCTCATGCATAGACCTAAACAATTGAGGACATGAAACTGCTATATGATATGCTCCTTAATTCTCCTTATAAAGCCTGCAACCCAAATCTACCACTTGATACAGACTCACCTATATCCATTCTTCATTCCTCAAATATTATATCACTCCCCAATTCTATGAATTTCTCTACTATCAGCATGTGAATTTACCTCCTATATAATAAAGTATGAACCTTTAGATATTTCTGTGTTTACTATTCATTGGATTTGTAGTTCCATTTGTAAAGATTATTACTTTTATCGCTGGTCTTCTCTTTTATTACAATTCAGGAGGCTTCCTTTTCTCCATCCTTGTTTTTGTTTTATGTGCCTGACACATGGCCACTTTCTCAAAAACTCAGTTTATCTTCTTTATAACATGTCTCTTCAATAGTTGAATTTTTCTCTCTACTTGATTCTTCTCAGTAGCATTTACAAATGCTATTGTTGGGGTGGGGGCAATAGTTGAGTAGGTTGGACATTTTCCTTGCATGAAGCCAACCCAGGTTAGATCTCCTATAGTCTCCAGAATCTGTTAGGATTGCTTCCTGACTGCAGAGCCAAGAGTACACCCTGAGAACTTCTGGATGCTCCCAACCCTCCTTAGAAAACATAAAATAGCAAATACAAAATCAAAAACACACCCCAAAATAAATAAATGAAAACATTTAAAATAGTGTATACCATTCTGTCTTAAAGGGAATTGTCCTTTTTGTATGCCCTCAAAAAGTTTTCCCATAGAAACCACCCTACATTTCCATTCTCTCTTGATATTGTTCTTTTTTGTTTTCAGAAGGTATGACTTTAAAGAGTTGTGTTCCCTTCACCAATCACCTCCCCTTCATTTCTGTGTCCTATCATATCGTTTACATATCTCCCTCTCTAAGGTCACTCAGGAACTTCACAAAGCTAAATCTAATAGACCTATGTGGTCCCTTGACCATTTCACCTATTAAATGTTATCTCTCCCCTTGTTCTTAAAACAAATTAAGGTATATATAACCTAGGAAACCAAGTATTTATTCTTTGATACCAGTCTTTCTGCTACCAGTTAATTTACATTTTGGGGCTTTAGACCCTACATTTTTTTAAAGTAGAGAGTTGACTTCTTGTGTTTGAGAGTGAGAATGGACCAGATGGCTTTTTGGTCCAATTTAATCTCTGGGACCTGTGTGTTAATTTTGTCATACATGAGTCAGCAGTTATATTTATATGTATGGTTCAGTATCCCCATGTTTGAAGTGAGACATTTTCTTTTGCTGCCTAAATTACTTTTAGGTTATGAATTTATCTTTTGAAGCAATATTAGCTCTTTTGGACCTTCAGATTGATCTGTGAATTGCAGATATTTCTAGAGAAAAATAAAAACCACTTTAAATAATATGTCAGCTCCTCCAGCATGCTAACAATATTAAGCCATTAAATACAAGATAATGAATATTTTCTTGCTGGTCAGAGCACCAAGGGATAACATTTTTCTGCCCAAAAGCCTAGACCTATCAGGTAGATATATGCATTATTTCATGACTTCAGTACTATGACATACATTTTTTAGACTGTTAGAAGAGTTATTGTTTTGTCCTGGAGAAGAAAATAACAACACAGATAACAGAGAGGGCAAATCCTTTTTTGTATCTCTAAATAATTCAATGTACTACTGTAGGAGGAGAATAGGCCTTGAACTATAACTATAACTTAGACTCATTACCATTTTTTCTCTGTGAAACGGGGCTGCTACTCTAAAATGTTCTTTATGAGGCAGAAATACATGTATATATATGTATATATATGAACTTTGTATGACAATACGCTATAAGAGTAAAATAAGTCAAAGAATAGAAAATAAAAAGGTTGTAAGTACCATATAACTCAAAACTTTTACTAAAATAAAAAATATTGTCTTAGTAAGAAAGACCTATTAGAGTAAGGGATTAGAATTTATTTATAGATAGGGTAGTCTTTCCCAAAAAGAGTTATTATACTTGGGAGCTCAGAAATGATTCACCAGGGTAATAGTAACCTCAGATATGATTGAGAATGTTTTCTGCTAATTCCCTTAAAGATATATTATCAGGGGGCTTGAATGATATTTTTTCCTGAAAAATAAAAAAAGGTTATATTGGTTTGGGAACTTCTGATAGGGCATTAGATTAATCTGTACTTCAGTAAACCAGATGCCAGAATACTGATTTGTTGGCAGATAGCTTTAGGCAAGGTGAATCAAATTGTTGGTTTCAATCTTCTATCTGAATGCTTGTTTTTCATTTTATTGAAATCATGCTATAAACTTGAGAGATTTGGCTTATGATGTTTAGCTATAGAGATTCTATTTTACAGAACATTTCAAAAAGAATTATTGCTTGAAAACATAACCCAGAAGGAGGTATAAGAGTCTATAAAAATAATTAGGATATTTTAATTTCTTTAAAATTCTATAATTTGGCATGATATGTCTTTTTATCTCACTCAGTTTTGTCAGAGAATAGGTCCTTTTCTCCTTTTCTTGAGTTTTTGTACCAAAAGAACAATATATTCAAGGAGGTAGGAAAATCTTCAGTCTATCAATTTAAACTCATCTGAATGTCAACCTAGATACAGAGTGTGAGCATTTGACTACTTCATTTTTTTGCACTGTTTCTCAAATAGTGTTTTCTTAAATTACTCAGAGAGAAAACTTTATCTTCATAAGAAACTATCAAGAAAAACCCAATAGTGAGACACACTTCATAAATAGAAATTTACCTTTTGCCTCTATCATTCATGATTTTAATTATAGTCAACTAAAATAATACCTTTAAAATAAAAAAAAAACCTGTCTTTCTTACCTCCATTTTCTTCTATGAATGCATTGCTCCACAAATATTCTGCTATTCACAAGTAGTTTTATAAAAAAAAGTTAAAAAAATTATTTAATAGATTATTTAATTCAGATTTATAAAATATTTTAATCTCATGAATTGGTAAACCTTTTCCTTTTGTTGTTCTAAAGAATAAAAATAAAATTTCTATAAATACAGAAATATGCTAATCTACCTAAGTCTGAAAGATTGTTATTTGCAATAATAAACTTCACTACAGCTATTTCAAAAAAAGGGATCTAAGGATTATCAGATCATTCACAAAAAATTCTAGGTAGGACAGCCAAAGAAGGAGGCTTTTTTTTTTTTAATTTAAACACAATGGTTACAAGGTTGTTCATACTACAGGATTTTCTTTTTTTTTTTCAGATAAATTTGTTCATGATTGTGTTAGTCATACAATGTATAACAACCTTCACCAGAGCATATTTCCAGTCACAAATGTCAACAGTTTCCCCTCTCATGCTTTCTGATGCCCTTTTCCATCTCTCTCTCTCTCTCTCTCTCTCTCTCTCTCTCTCTCTCTCTCTCTCTCTCTCTCTCTCTCCTTTTCTTTTTTGACATTGTGGTTTGCACTACTGCTAATAAAGGGTACCATAATTGCTCTTTTCATATCAGACCCTTCTCTACTCTAACTGCACTCTGTGCTCTTTGTGTCAAGCTTCCTATCATGGACTCATGGACTGTTCACAGTTTATGGTAAGAAGAAGGCTTTGTTGTTTGCTGTTAGCAAAATGCCACACAATCTCTTGTCACCATTGGACACTATTCATGTTCAAAGCAAATTGTTGGGAACTTATTATTTATTACAGTCAAATCCTTTTTGTCTGATCTTCTTAAATTTGGATAGAGGAAGAACATAAATTAGATTTTTTTAAACTAGAAATGGGAAGTAATTTGTTAAAAATCTAATAAAAGTTAAAACTTTTAAAAGTTTCCTGAATATTTTTCTCTCTCCTCTTTTTTATGACAATGCTTCCTAAGGATGAGACTTTCCTCTGTTAGCACTTTAGGTAATTTAGGAAATGCAAGCTAGTAAGTCATATATTAGACCCATATTGGAAACTATATTCCTTTTTCAATGACCTCTTAATTTTGATAATAGTAGGAAAACGCATTGTTTTAAACTAATATTCTAATGTTTTCTTACCTTTGCTTTTTAAATATAAAAACTTTTATAAACAATAATAAAACAAAGCAGATTTCAGGAGTCTGGAATTGTTAGTAGGCAGAGATTGGAATTGAGTTAAATTTTAATAATATTGTTTCAGTCTTATTGCATTTATTTTTACAATTTAATTTTATTCCTGACACTAATGCTAGTTTTACATTTCTAAATCATATTGCTTTCTTTGAAAATAAACCATTTCACAAATAAAAATCAAGTTATTTTAAAATATTACATGTATAAAAATCATGTAGTAGGCATATATATAGCAAGGGTCATAAAAATAGAGGGAAAATGTGTAAATAATCAGAAACAATTTTCATACAGTCTGTATGGTATCTTTTTCTTCAATATAGCCTCAAGTTCTAATAATCTCATAGGATACGATAAAAGTTTAGTAACAGATAGTCCTCAGTTCAAATCTTAGTTCTTCCACTGGTCAGCTTTGTATCTTGGGGCAGCCTACTTTGCTTCTACCTGAATTTCTTTCTTCTTTCTTTCTTTCTTTCTTTCTTTCTTTCTTTCTTTCTTTCTTTCTTTCTTTCTTTCTTTCTTTCTTTCTTTCTTTCTTTCTTTCTTTCTTTCTTTCTTTCTTTCTTTTTCTTTCTCTTTTTATTTAAGAAAATGAATCATATAATTGACAATAATAGATTTGTTTCCATATCAGTTATAACAACATTATTAAAGTAAGAATAAAAATAAAAGAAGGAAGCATTTTTAAAAGAAAGAAAAAAGAAGTACATTTGTGAAAATTATTGTATCTCCAATGAAGAGATATCATACAATGGCAGAAGGCTTAGGAAGCTCTTGTTGTTAGCTGTATATTCTGTTAAACTGGTGTGTTCCTATGGAATGACAGCATCAAACAAATTTCAAAGCACTATTATTGATACTGTAGTTTTTAGGGATGTGTTCTCAGCTGTCCGTAATGAGAAATTGGTGGGGGTGGAGTGGGGGTGGGGAGGGAGCTCACAGTTGCTTCCCAAAAGCTCTGATGTTATCAGCCCAAATACTGGTGTACTTGAAATTTGGCCAGATTCCATCTGCATGTTTTCATGCATTAATTCATATAATGAAGAAAATGAATGCAGACTGCCTTACTGATTCTAGCACAGACACAAACTAAATGTTCAAAAATGGTGAGTATAAGATGTTTTATTTTACAGGTGAGAAAATTTACACTCAGAGAAGTGAGTAGTACAGTGTGATTTATTGACTACTTTGGGTGCAGTCATTTCTTATGCACTGACTTAAATTTCCAAAGCAAAAATTTGTCAAGTTTTTGATGGAAAAGGTGTAGAAAAGTCATATGCAAAAATATTCCATAGCTGATTTGATAAGACATTGTTGTTTGCTTGTTTGTTTGTTTAAATAATCTAGACCTGCTACCTGACCTTCTGGCCTCTTATTCCAAAGCACTGTATATCAATACAAGGTCCATTTCCTTAAGGGTATTTTCCATCCAGACTTGTCATTATAGACATGTCATTGTATTCTAACTCTGCTATACATTTTCTCAATGACTTTCAGTAAATAAATTAATCTTTCTTACCCTAGAATAGGATCTGGTAATACCATTAAGCATCCAGTAAAGGGCAACATATTCTTCTTATTTTTATCATTACATATTTCACATGATTGTGATAGGACTTTTAAACATATATAAATGTACCCTTGATAAAAAAATATTAGAGAGGCCAAGATAGGTTGAAACAAAAGGTGTAGAAAATTTCCAAACCAAGCCATTGGAATATGGTTTAATAGTATTAAATGATCACAGGGATCATTGTGGGTTCATTGGTGAACTCCTTGAAAGAGCATTTGTACCTGAGTAGGCATATACTTTTATTTATTTATTTATTTATTTTTTGGTTTTCAGATCACACCCGACAGTGCTCAGGGGTTCCTCCTAGCTCCTGACAGGCTCGGGGGATCATATGGGATGCTGGAATTTAAACCACTGTCCTTCTGTATGGTAGGCAAACGCACTACCTCCGTGCTATCTCTCCAGCCCCTAGCATATACTTTTCATACAAATGTAATGTAACCCTGGACTGTGGGTGATGGGAGTACCAACTAGTTGAAAGATGCACTATGTGGCACATTTTCAGAAACCTCAGATATCTTGCCCTGGCAGTGGATTCCAAACCTGACATCACCTCACTCATATAAACAATCAGAACATAAAATTTTGTTTGTTAAGGCAAAGACTTCACTTCCTTTGCCAAAAGCCCCTATTTACAGTATGATCAGAATAATTGTCATATCATTGAGAAGCTTGGCTCAGAAAAATTTAAGTAGCAGTCAGTCTTATGAATTTCATTCTCTGAATTATAGTAGACTGTAGCATTTCAGTATTCCCCAGTCTTCATTTTATTAAAGAATTGAAAATATAAAAGAATAAAAATTTTTATAAAGGCTTAGAATCTTCATTTAAATGAGTTGCAGCTTTTTGATAAGTAGCAAGTTACCTTATATTACTTACCTAGATGATGCTAATGGGAGGTGTGTATCCTTTGTTCTTGAGAGATCATTTTGAATTCACCCTTTTCCATGAATATAGAGCATAGGTTCATCCAAGTAAGTGCTATTGGTGACAATAACTTTGCAGTTAATGGTGATTTAATTTAAAGCATTAAAAAAAATTAAATCCTGAAGCAAAAATGAAGTAGGGAAAAATTATTTTCACCACTGGAAAACTAAAAGTAGGAGAGCAATTTATTTTTATATTTTTCTCTTTCTCTCTCTTGCTACTACTCTCTCTCTTCTCTCTGTCTCTCTCTGTCTCTGTCTCTCTCTCTCTCTCTCTCTCTGTCCCTCATTTATTTTTTCTTTCTTTTCAGTCATGAAACTAGGGAAACACTAGTTTTAGTAACTCTCATTTATGAACAAGTGCATATAAGTGTGATGAAATTAGACCTCAGATCTAGAAACATAGAAAAAAATATTTTAAATCATTGTATTTTGAGACTATCTATCCACAGGTTGGACCAGATTTGTATGTAAAACTGTGTTTATTTTGTTCTTGATAAATGCAGAGGTGGCAAACTTTACATGTAAAATTGCATAATTTGTGCTTTGATCAATTAAGAAATTATTTATTTAAATCATTTATGAAAAATATTCCACAAATATATTGAAGATCAGACTATGAATGAGTGTGAGTGGTTGGAAATTAGGAACTTGAATATTCTAGGTTAGTTCTTACTCAGTCTTAGTCACTGCCCTTTCTTGATTATACATATAGTGAATGTGATATGAACTACATTTACTTAAAATTATATTCACTTGCTCCTTTACTTGACAGCAAAACCTTATGATATTTATCAATACTTATATAAAAAAGTTTTTAAGCTGCTTTCTATCCTTTTTTTTTTTTTTTTTTTTTTGGTTTTTGGGTCACACCCGGCAGTGCTCAGGGGTTACTCCTGGCTCCATGCTCAGAAATTGCTCCTGGCAGGCACAGGGGACCATATGGGGCACCGGGATTCGAACCGATGACCTTTTGCATGAAAGGCAAATGCCTTACCTCCATGCTATCTCCCGGACCCCTGCTTTCTATCCTTTAAAATGAATTTCTGACATTGCTTGTATCATATTTCCTTGAACATTTAAAAAATAATGTCATTTATAACATTCTTGTCATAGGATGAGTAGGCATTTGCATACAATTATTGACAATAACAGACTTCCTTGTAAACTTATATGATGAAAATCTGAAAGTCAAATTCGTCATCTGTGAAAGTAGCCGCAATTATCTGAAGTTAAAAGAATAAATCTATTTTATACAAACTTTAGATCAACATAGATCAACATAGCTTTTTTTTTGGGGGGGGGGGTTTGGGCCATACCCGGTGGTGCTCAGGGGTTACTCCTGGCTGTCTGCTCAGAAATAGCTCCTGGCAGGCACGGGGGACCATATGGGACACCGGGATTCGAACCAACCACCTTAGGTCCTGGATCGGCTGCTTGCAAGGCAAACGCCGCTAAGTTTTTTGTTTGGTTTGGGTTGGTTTGATTGTGTGTGTGTGTGTGTGTGTGTGTGTGTGTGTGTGTGTGTGTGTGTGTGTGTGTGTGTGTGGATTTTGGGTCACACCCGGCAGTGCTCAGGGGTTACTCCTGGCTCCATGCTCAGAAATTGCTCCTGGCAGGCACAGGGGACCATGTGGGACACCGGGATTCGAACCGATGGCCTTCTGCATGAAAGGCAAACGCTTTACTTCCACGCTATCTCTCCGACCCCAGATCAACATAGCTTTAGATCAACTTTAGATCAACAATAGCTATACTTTTTAGATCACCCTCTACATATTTTGTAATTTGATTTCCTGACAAATTAGGCATATAAAAAGAAGATCTTCCTGATGAATAATAGTGATAATGTATTTGCTCTAAACAGCCTGAGTTTACTTAAAAATAAGATGTCTCTCAAATGAGAACTGTTATTTCAGGAAACTCATGAGAATTTCATTAAACAGTCAGTCTACTAAAGAAATCAAGATGTTTGCTAGACCCAGGGATTTCTATGATAAGAGTAAAGTAAATGGCAAGTTGCCAAAGAGAGAGGAACAGGTTATAGAAATGTTTGCTGCAAACATCTTGATTTGTGGCACTCATTTGTCTATGGAAGTCACTGACAGTGCAGGAGAAATGGGAGTAGTTTCTGCAGTTGTGTCTAGCATGGACCCAGACAAAACAACAATCAAAACACAAATGCTGACATTCAATCATTGTACAATCCCAGTAGTTTGTACAGTGCATCTAGCTGACACTCAAAACAATTCAAAGAAAGCAAAATCTCAATTTCCTATACAAGAGAATAAAAGAACTGCAATATCTGAATGAATGCTATCTATACTCAGATATAAGCAGTAATATCATTAAAATAGAATGAGGTTGATAATAAATTTTCATGATACAACCGCAATCTATAATCATAAAATTCTCAGGTTCATTTGTTCTGTCCCCTTTTAAATACTATAGAAGTGTACTATGTATGCATATACAATGATGCCATTATATTGCAGCAGTAGAGGAAGAAATGGCTGTGGTATGATTAATTACTGAGCAAAATTACTTGGCAGGAGACCTGTCAAATATCGAAACACTTTCCAGGTTTTTGAAATTGGACAAGTTAAGGAATGTACATTATTTTTGCTGTAACAAAGGTGCATCTTAAGTAAAAATTAACTCTTTATTAGTGCATTCCTGTTTACACAATTTGTTAAAAATCAAGCAAAACAAAGCAAAAAATATCTTCTACAGAATGCTTATACATAATATATTCAAGATCCAAGATACATCACTGATAAAGAAGCTGCATTTGTACCATGTATATTCTATATTGATTAATCCTCATAACACTTTGAAAATTATTGGATAGGCTTTCAAATATTTTTTTGAGGGGGCATATCTGGCAGCACTCAGGAATTACTCCTGTCTCTGGGCTCAGAAATCACTCCTGACAGGCTTGGGGGACCATGTAGGATGCTGTGAATCAAACCAGGGTCCATCCTGTGTTGGCCATATGCAAGGCAAATGCCCTTCCGCTGTGTTATCGCTCAGGATCTTGCAGAAAATCTTTGATTTAGAATTCTGTCAACTATTCTTCTAAAGAGTTCCTGAGAGCATAGCAGAGATCTCCTTAGGGCACACCAGCAGAGGTAGGCTGTCTTTGACCACTAAGGGCAGAGCCAGAGTGGCACTGCCGCTTGGCTTCCCTCCACGGCCACGCACATCTTCACAGCCATGCTCATCTTCTAGCCCAGGGGTGGTGAAAACGTGGCCACATGCGGCTCCCAGCCAAAATGAATGCGGCTCTTTGCCTCTTCTCATTATACTCTCCTATACTGTGGTTCTTTGCCAAGTTTGGATTTTGTTATGCTGCTTCTGAGAAGGGACCTCATGAGCAGAGATCTCCGCATGTGGTCCTGCCGTCATCCTGCCTCCCATTCCTCAGAAACAACTGAACGAGTCAGTGAGAGGGGGACCATTGTGTCACAGGTTGGGTCACATCTTGCCATGAGTTCTTAGTGTGGAGGACGCATCACACCCTCACCATCACTGCAGAATTTTGACCCTACTCAAAATGGCAAAATGCAATGTGTTGAATATTTTATTGTTAAAATTAGATGCTTTTGTGTGAGTGCTTGTCTGTTTTGACAGGTCACTGCGTGGTGTGGCTCTCTGACTCTCACAGTTTAAAATTTTGGCTCTTTGCCACCCCTGTTCTAGCCAAAGAACCCAAGCACAACATGTAGAAAACACAATACCATAGGAGTGACAATGGGGGGGGGGGCGGGCGGTGGCGCTGGAGATAAAGTGCCTGCGCTCGCAGC
>PVKC010049021.1:0-10813 GCA_004027635.1 Crocidura indochinensis | reverse complement strand
GGAAGTGTTGAGATTTATCATATTCTCTGTGTATTTTTTCCAAAGCAGTATATATTGCATGATCTATGAAGCATTCTCATGACTTGGTTATAGAAACCAATAATAAGATATTGCCAGACACATTCCTATGTACAGTAAAATTTAAGCAACAATCTCAGCCTTCTTTTGCAGGACCAAGAAAGAGGTCCTAATTTGTGTCCTGGCATATACCACAGAACCCTTATTTATTTTTAATATCATGACCTACATAATTGTATATGATGGGTTTTTAGGTTTATAAGTTTCCTATCTCTACTCCCACCTTCCTGTGTCTCCAGTTTCTCTACCACTTATACCAAATTCCCTCCCATCTCCCTCTGCTCCACTTGTCTCCTTGACAGTTGTTTTCTTAGGCTCAATTATTATAATTTTGGGTCTCATGCTTATGGTAATGTTGGATCTAGCAGTTTAAATATCTATAGATAATTGCCTCTATACATAGAGAGACCAAAGTTTTCTGAAACTTGTCTTTATATTACTTCCAGACCTCCTCTTTTTTGCCTCCTCTATCTCTTGGCATGTTTGTTTCTGTATTAGAAAGCCAGTGCCTTGCCAACATTTTTGAGACAGGTTACTCTGTCACAGGTTAATGAAAACATCCAGTTTTCAATCTTGTCATTTTTCTTTAATTCACTTAAATGATCAGCTTCCACTTCTATCTCTATTGCAGCAAATTGTATGCTTCCCATCATGCCTTGTAACTGAGAAGAAGCCCATTGCTGTGTATTTGCCACAGATTCATTATCCACTCTTCTGTTGTGGGTACCTGGGTTGCTTCTGTAACCTCTCTATTGTACTAAGAGCCACATGGACTACAGGGATACATGTATTTTTAAAATGAGTGTTTTGCATCTTGTCACAGATCCTCTATTATGACTCTAGTTCCACATTGTTATGGAAGAAAATAATGACCCTTACCTAATTCCTAGAATAACCTTCAGTCTCTCTAGACCAGAAGATCTAGCCAGGGAATCCAGAAAATCTTAGGGCTCATTCTATAATCATAATTGGACAGTGAGTCACTCTAACAGTCTTTGTCTATTTTTTTTATTTCTTAATGGGAAAAGTCTTTGTTACTAAGCACTAGAATTTGGATCCACAGAACCAGGAAACCTGAATAGCGAACTTGACCAACTTTAGTGACCAAGCAGTATAATCAAAACCAAGTATAATAACATAGATTGTTGTTTCACCTGACCACAGAACCTAGATAATAATCTCTGACTTATTCAGAGTAGATTCTCTAATACCATAATCTGGAGAGCCTAACCAATCAGAGAGATTTGACTGTGTAACTTTTCCTTTCCTACTAGGATGCACTTGCATTTCCTGGAATACACCCCATCCAGTAAAGAATACTCAGAGTTCCTAGCTTATTGTGAAGCATAACTAGAAGCATCATTCTACTATGAATTCCATGAGGCACATTAGTGTGGGATTAACTGGAAGCTATTCCCACTCTTTTAATGTAGTACTTTGGATTGGTGTTTAGACCACCTAATCCCAGCTCCTGGTGTGGTCTGTTTCTTCCTAATAAACACCTCAGATCTTAGGGAAATGCTCTCTTGCATTTTCCCAATGAGCTTCCTGCTTCTTAGGAACAGAGACTGACATGTTGGAACTCCTGAACCCATTTCACCCTCTTTACCATGTGTGTGTGGATTATTTCCTACATTGACATTTGCTTCCAGACCAGCATCTCTCTCCAGTGTCTTGGCTTTGATTGGCTTTGAGGCCTGATTCTAATGCATTAGCCTGAAAGAAAAGGCCAGTAAAAAGTTCTGTCCTTTTGCCAAAACACCTTTTGACTTCAGAGAAAATGCAGTGGCCTTGTTCTACTACCAAGAGTAACTAACAGATTTCCCATTTGGTACCTCAAATTGTGTTTTCTTCTGAATGTCTTTCCTTGACAAAGTACAATGCAACATGTGAAATATTTTTCTGAGGGAATTGCACCTCATGTTGCTTAGGGGTTACTCCTGGGTCTGCACTCAGAGATCTTTCCTATTGGTGTATGGGGACTATAGGGGATGCTAGGGATCAAACCTGGTTCAGCCACATATAAGGCACGTGTCCTACCTGCTGTACTATCTCTCTTGCACAATAGCCTACAAAATCTAAAAGAACAGATAACTTACATAAATATGTAGATATCAATGCAATGATATAATAATTACATAGAAATATGTAAACATAATAGTCCATGTCCATCCATGTATAAGAAAATTTAATGACTTCATTTTTCCTGATAGCTGCATAGTATTCCATTGTGTATATGTATCACAGTTTCTTTAGCCACTCATCTGTTGTTGGGCATCTAGGTTATGCTGAGTGATATAAGTCAGAGGGAGAGAGATAGACACAGAATAGTCTCACTTATCTGTGGAATTTTAGGAAAAAATGACATTATTGTAATAACACTCAGAGACAGTAAGATGAGGGCTGGAAGAAATAGTCCACAATTGAAGCTTACCACAAAGAGTGGTGAGTGCAGCTAGAGAAATAACTACACTAACAACTATCATGACAATAGCAGTGAGTGAGAGAAGTAGTATGCCTATAGAGGCAGGAGGTTGGGGATGGCTTGGGGACCAAATGGGACGTCAGGGGAATCAACGGCGGTCTGTTCTAGGCTAGCACTTGCAAGGCAGACGCCTTACCTCTAGTGCCACCTCTCCGGCCCTGAAGTCTCCAATTATTAATGTATTGTTATTGTTTTCTTACTTCAAGTGTATTAGTAGTTATTTTAAGTATTTTTATGGCCCATCATTGGGTGTGTATTGATTAGGAATATGGTTTCTTTCTGATGTACACATCCCTTGATGATTAAGAAATGACCCTCTCTGTCACTCATAACCCTTTTAAGTCTGTAATCTATGCCATCTGATATTATTTTGGATACTCCAGCCTTTTAAAGGTAGTTATTTGCTTGAAGGATTGTCTTCCAACATATTAAAATATGTTTCGTACAGCAGAATGTTGGATTTAATTTTATTATTTATTTTTCCACTATGTGTTTATTAATTGATGCATTTAGGTCATTGACAATGAGATTCCACTGGCATAAAATTTTATGCCATTTTTTATAGAAGTTTGTTGTGTTTGTGGGGTTTTTCTTGCCTTAAATTAACCCCTTAAGTTCTTTTAAAGTTGTTTTTGAGTTTATAAAGTTTATGAGATTTTGCTTGTCTGTGAAGCTGTGCATCCTTCCTTTAAACCTGAGTGAGAGTCTGGCTGGGTGAAGTATTTTTGGTGTGATTTTCATTTCATTGAGCTTTTTTTTTTTCAGTATATCCCACCAGTCTGGAAGTGTTATGCAGCTCATATTTGAGCTCATTGATTCTGTCTTTAGCAGCTGTTACTCTGCTAGTGAAATCCTTCAGTAAATTTTTCATTTCACCTACCAGGTTTTCAGTTCTCTCATTTTTGCTTGATTTCTTTTTTCATTTCTACTTTCATATTCTCTTGAGTATTATTGAATCTCTCTGCTCCATGATTGCTTTGAGTTCCTTGAACATCTTCAATATTTCCTTTCCAAAGTATTTATCAAAGACACTATATAAGTAGTAAATACTAATTAGGTCTTCAGAGCTATTATCTTTGCTCATTAGGCAAAGTGAGCCTCCTGGGTATCTGCATGGATTTCCTTTTGTAACTATCGCAGTGTGGTCATGTTTTTATGTTTTGAAATGTGGCTCACTGACTGAAAGAAATGTGTGGCTTCAGAATGAATCTCTGTGGCAAAGTACACTTTTCTCAGAGTCCACTGACCCAGGGTGAAAATGGCCCTTCTAAAGTACAAAGAGAACCTCTCTGCAACTCAATGTTTCAGTTTCTTTGGACTATGTGGTCTGTCCCAGAAAGAACTCTCCCATTGTCCTGGTGCTTCTGTTCCCTTTTGGGTGCATCGACTTGAATTTGAAATGGTTCTTTTGAGTCACGACAAGGACCCTGCTGTCAGTCTGTCTGAATCAGTTTCTAGTACTTGTTTTTATATTAAGTATTTTGATATTTTCTATTCCAATTGTAGTGAGATTTTTAAAATCATTATCTCTTTAATTGATAAACCATACATTTTCTTTTTGGATTACTAGTGATGCTCAGGCATTACTCCTGCCTCTGTACTCCTGAAGGACTTGAGTTAATTAGATGGCATGTTGGGTATTGAAATTATGTCATCTGCTTACTAGACAAACATCCTATCTGCTATACTATTGCTTTAGCTCCAATAACATTTTTTATATAATGATATCCTCCCTCTTTTGCTACTGAGTTTCATTTAATGTCTTATTTTTCTTGTTCACTAGGCAGTGGGCCTTTTTCGTGGCTTCAGTATCATTTGTGATGAGGCTGGAGAGAAGTACAGAGATTACCTTACATGTTAACCTGGGCAGGACTGATTCAGGATAGCCTGAGCTATCTGTCCTTACTCTGCTCTTACTCCCCCATATGAGGGTGGTCTCTATTATTAATAAAAGCTCTGGCAGGCAACTCACTCTTAATATGAGGTAGAAGATTGCCAGAATACCAGTGTTTCACTCTCAAAAATAACTTTGTAAACCAGGGTGCTAAATAAAGCAATTAAAAAAATGATTTCTGATCCTTTGAATCAATTCTTGGCTTCTGAACACCTCTGGGAATACCTTTGAACCTCAGTTGACTCTTGAGTATTGCCAAACTGAGCATTACTATTTTTGGCTCCTTTAAGATGATAAAAATAATTATTATTATCCTTTTTGAATGTGCCTTTTTACTGTATATACAGTATCTGTAGTTTACTGTATATACTGTATATAGTAATATATACTATATAGTAATATATATTACTGTATATACCATATATACTGTATATATATTTACTGTTAATTTTATTACTTAAGCTTATTAAATAATCTTTAAAAGTTTAAATAAATTTAATTTATTATAAATTTTGGGGCCGGAGAGGTGGCGCTAGAGGTAAGGTGTCTGCCTTGCAAGCGCTAGCGTAGGATGAACCTCGGTTCAATCCCCCGGCATCCCATATGGTCCCCCCAACAAGGGGCAAATTCTGAGTGCTTAGCCAGGAGTAACCCCTGGGCATCAAACGGGTGCCCCCCCCCAAATAAAACAAAATAAAAAAATAAATTTTGTAATGTTTTACTTGTACATTCTAGATATTTAATTCTTAATTATTACACTTTAAATATTATTCATTAGAATTTGTTGGATTTTGCTATTTTAGATGGAGAAATTTTGTGAACAGAGTGTGCAGGACCTATAAGCACCTTTCATATTTGCTTTTTATAAGACATGGGAAGATTGGGGCCAGACAGATAGCACGAGGTGGGGCATTTGCCTTGCATGCAGAAGGTTGGTGGCTCAAATCCTGGCATCCCACATGGTCCCCTGAGTCTGCCAGGAGCGATTTCTGAACATAGTGCTAAGAGTAACCCCTGAATGCTGCCAGGTGTGACCCAAAACCAAAAACAAACAAACAAAAAATACATGGTAAGATCACTGTTCTATAACCTACTGTTTATTTTGTTTTGTTTGTCATATGAGGTGGTCCTTTTGACTCAGTGTTTTTTTAATTTAATTTTATTAAAACCATTGTGATTTACAAAATACTTCATAGTTCAGTGCTGTAGGCCTCTTGAGTCTCAGCAACTCTAGTGGGAAAAAATCCTTCATGAGAGAAAAGTGGGTAACACCAGTGGAGCTAGACCAGAATAGCTTTTGAGTTGCAAATTTACTTGGGGGGAGGGGGGGACTCTTTTTTGTTTGTTTGTTTTTGTTTTGGTGTCACACCCGGCAGCACTCAGGGATTACTCTTTGCTCTACAGATCAGAAATCGCTCCAGGCAGGCTCAGGGACCATATGGGATGTCAGGATTCGAATCATCATCCTTCTGCATGCAAGGTAAGTGCCCTATCTCCATGATATCTCTCTGGCCCTGGGGAAACTCTTTATAGACTTTTGGTGCTGAAAATTTCCTGAGCAGAGTCATTGACTGAGGCTGTATTTTGGTCTGTAATTTTTTACAAGGGAGAGAATGTGCCAAATGATAAGAAATTGTAAAGTCACTATCATGTCATGAATTTCAGAAATATTGCCAGTAATCTGCCTGGTGTCACGGCATGATAGTTGGGTCTTATATATATAATGAACCAAGTTCAATACCACTACCAGTGTTGACTTCCCTCCATCATATTTCCGGAGTGTATCCCAATTCCTTTGTTCTCCTGCCTGCAAGTCTAACAGGCCCATTTACAGTTTAGGGTTTGGATCTCTTGATTCCATTGATGTTGACTTTGGCTTGGAAATCTAGCTCTGTCCATTCTTTAAATCTCCAGCAATGCACCTGAAACCACTTAACCTTTGGCCCCCATCCTTTCATATTTGTGTTTCTCCTCTTTCACTCAGTTTCTTTTCTTGTCCTTGCTATACTTTGAGGCTAAGGGTATTCAAGACAACTCCCATTTGGACTACTGCATTTCTTCATGGAGTTATTTTAAATACCATAAATAAGTGATATCATTCTGTATTTATTCTCCTTTTTTCTGTCTTACTTCATTTAACATAATATCTTCCAGTTCCATTTATGTTGAGGCAAATATTATGATTGCATCATTCTTTATAGTAATGTAATATTCCATTGTATATATGTACCATATATTCATGATCACTTGTATGTTGTTGGACATCTAAGTTGTTTCCTATTCTTAACTATTGTACTGAGTAATACAATAAATAGCAGTGTGCATACATCATTTTGGATGAATATTTTTCTGACCTGGGAATAGAAGGATCGTTGGGCTGCAAGGCAGCTCAATTTGGAGTTTACTGAGAACCCTCCACACTGTTTTTCATAGAGGTTGTACCAGGTTCAATACATGTCATGATCACTCTCTATAGTGTTTAGAAGACCATGATATACAAAGAGTTGAATTTAAGAGTTTTGCGTACTGGGGCCAGTGCAGTGGCGCTAGAGGTAAGGTGTCTGTCTTGCTAGCGCTAGCCTAGGAACGGACTGCGGTTGGATACCCTGGCGTCCCATATGGTCCCCCAAACCAGGAGCTACTTCTGAGCGTATAACCAGGAGTAACCCCTGAGCATTACTGGGTGTGGCCCAAAAACTAAAGAAAGAAAAAAAAGAGTTCTGTGTACAAAGCATGTAGCCATTGGACTATCTCCCCAGTTCCTGCAACCAGTTCTTATAACAATTTGTGGTTTTTCAAGCACACAAATGAGAGCGCCACAAGTCTGGGGTTTTATTACTTCAGGAGAAATTTCTATCCCACCCCACCCCCAAGAGTTGATCTAAAGACAAAATTTTATCATGTTTCAGCACAGCAGAATTTTCCTGCACTGACCAATTATCTATTTTAGTAGTCTATATTTTATGCTGATATTTTACTTTTAAGTTTGTCTTTTGCAGGCTCAGGATTTTGTCTCATGATTCTTTTTTTTTTTTTTTTTTTGAGGGAGCACATCTGGCAGTGCTCAGGGGTTACTTATGGCTCTGCCCTCAGAAATGATTGGCTCATCAGTTACCCATAGCAGGTTTGGGGGACCTTGTAGGATGCCCGGAATCAAACCCCGGTTGGCTGCATGCAAGGCAAACATCCTAATTACTCTGTTATTGCTCTGGCCTCTTGTCATAATTCTGAGTGACCTTTAAACGGAGAGTTCATAAAATTACTTTGTGTCATATTTACATATCTACTTCTCTCCAAGGGAGTAGCAATGTCAAATTATATCCACACTTTTTTCACTTCCTCTTAAAAATCTATAATGAGGAAATTCCCTCCTTTTTTTTTAAACCCATTTTGTTAAACATTTGCAGTATTTCCTTAATATTTGTCTATCACTGATAAAAGTCAATATTTCCAATTGTCAACTAGTATCTTCTCTCTTTTTCTCTCTTTTTTTTTACCTTGGGTCACACCCGGCAGCGCTCAGGGGTTACTTCTGGCTCTATGCTCAGAAATCGTTCCTGGCAGTTTCAGGGGACCATATGGGATGCCGGGATTTGAACCAATCTCCTTGTGCTATCTCTCTAGTCGTATCTTCTCTTTTTAACTAGAAGGGAATAATTGTTAGTAGAATATGTTTGAAAATTTTAAATTCCCAAAATCTCACAAAAATTAAAAATTATTGAAAGGAAATCAGAATATACATCTAGAAATATAATTAGAATATTGGTTATTGTTTTTATTTCTTCTTTCAGAATTTGATGTTCAGTTGCCAGAAAGATACCCATAACTAGATTAATGACAGGTATAGTGAAAGATCCCTGGTGTGAATCCTTGGTCATTGATCCTCCGAACTGAAAACTCACAATCCATCTACCATCTGTAAAATTCACACATACACAAAATTAAAACAGAAACCTATAATTAAATTCTTTTTAATTTTTGGAGGACCCTCCCTGTGGGAGACTGCTCTAGCCTGCTCAAAATGGATGCCATCAACCTTAGCCTCTGTCTCTGTGGAAAGCTCCACTGAGCTGCATACGTGACCTTCGGCAGGTTCTTAGCCCCTTGTGCTAACCACAGGGCCTTGAGGCCAGGGACAGGGTACAAATAGTATTTCCTTATACGTCTCTGGTTCCTGTCAAATTAAAGATTGCTAGGACTAGCCATTGGTTTACACCTTCCCCTTTTACCCCTCCCCATCTCCTATGGGCTGTGCTTAAAGAATTCTTTAATTATAGTTAACAGATGTTTTAATTCTATCCTTTTCCCTTTTTTGCCAAATGCCTATAAAAAGCATATGATTGGTAAAAAAGCTTGTTTGAATTAGCCAATGTCTAGCTGCCCCGCAGATCTGGATGTAGTATGCTTTTGCCCATTTTTAGCTATGTGCCTGTATTTGAGATATAATTGGTAGAAGATTTTATGGAGGTAACCAATAGGCTTAAGACACATTCCTCTTAAGAAAAACTATATAATTGCTTGCCTGAATTTAATAAATTTGCCTTTGATCAGCAACTAGACTTGGGTCATTCTTTCTAGCTTCTTAAAGATCTCCTTTTCAGACACTTTCGGATCAGAGCAGCCTTAAATAACCCACGAATAAGAAGCGGCATTCCCCCCCTTCATTCCCCGCTGGCTGGAGTCCCCAGGAAAGCGGCACCTCCCCACGAGATTTTTGCAGGAAGTCTAGAGCACCTATCTATCAATAGATATTTTCACATAAAGGAAAATCACTCTCATTCTCAGATACTTCTTTGATATCTACTGAGAGAATCACCAATTATTTTTGAGCTTCTCTTTCCCTTTCAACTCTGACCGAATTTATCTCTAATATAGTGTCCAATAATAACTTTTTTTTTTTTGGTCACACCCGGCAGCACTCAGGGGTTACTGGCTCTATGCTCAGAGATCGCTCCTGGCAGGCTCAGGGACCAGATGGGATGCCGGGATTCTAACCACCGTCCTTCTGCATGCAAGGCAAATGCCTTACCTTCATGCTATCTCTCCAGCTCCCAATAATTTCTACCAAAACTAAAGGAATTGTCAATTCTCATAAAGAAGGAAAAAAAACCAAGAGAAATTTGAAAGCTCAGCTTTGCTTATAAAATAAAGACTTTTTATCAAAAATGTAGCTTCTATCATTTGACTTCTGGAGCAAATGTGTAGAAAATTCTTTTAGAAAGTGGATTTCTAGAGCATATCTGCTATGGAGACAATGGACACTCCTAGTCATCCATAGCCCAAATTTTTTTTGTTATGCTACTTAGGTAACTCTGAATCACAGAATTGATTGTAGAAAATAATACATTGTAGAGAATATTCTAGTTAAAAGAATCTGGTTCTACCTAAAGACAATCTGAAGGGTGTGTAGTGACAATAGCTAGGTTTCCACTAATTCATTCCATTCCAGAGGTTTTCAAAAATAAAACATTTCACCTCTAAAGAATACATTTATTGTCCTGAACACAAAAATTGGAGTCAAACTGATATAGCAACATAGAGGCAAGAGAAAAATAGTGTAAGAGCAGAATAAAGAGAATGTTTCCAAACAAAACATTACTGAGAACAGGCTCATGATATGTACTTAGCATCCATGGATGACATTATTTTAGACATTCAATTCTTCTCCAGACTTACCATCTGGCATGTCTCAAACTCAACACAGAATATTCAACCATTCCACTAGTTAGGAAGAATAGAATAACGGAAGGGCTTTGAGACTGGAGAGATAATATATCAGGCAAAGCACTTACCTTTTACTTGACCAGCCTGGATTCAATCAGTCCCTGGCACCTCATATAGTTCCCAGAATCCTGCTAGTAGTGATTCCTGAACACAAAGCCAGGCAGAAGTAAACACTAAACACTAACAAATGTGGCCTCCAAATAAACAAAAAAGTGAGTAAGAGAAGAAAGAGAAAGTTTGGGGGCCAAATATTTAAGGCCTGCACTAATTAAAGAACAGAAATGAATGAAAAGATGTGGTTGAAAGTCATTTTTTTGCTGGTTGTAAGTACATTGGTGTTGAGAGAGATAATTTTCATGGGATTTAGTGCCATCTTTGTGTAGAATTTTGGTGTGTCTGTTGGTTGGTCTTGTCTTAAAGTAGACCCTTCAGTTTTTCTTATAAGGCTGGTTTTGAGTCTGTAAAGTTTCTGAGCTGTTGTTTATTCATGAAGCTATGTATATTTCCATCTAACCTGAATGTGAGTTTGGCTGGGTGAAGTATTCATTTTGCTGAATTTTGTCACTATATCGCACCATTGCCTTCTGGCCTTGAGGGTTTCTTGTGACATGTCTGCTGTAACTCTTTTTTTT
>PVKC010049020.1:0-10720 GCA_004027635.1 Crocidura indochinensis | reverse complement strand
TTACTGCACTTAACAACTCATTGCCTTAGCCCTTAATTACCCCATTTACAGTTGGTTGACAAGCATCTTCTGGTTACAAGCTTGCTAGCCAGAATAAACACATTGACTAATGTTCTTTCTGTGAAAAGCATGGAACTGTGAAGTGTGTGTGTTATCCTGAGGAAGCAGATCTTGAAGAAATGAATCACTGGGGATCTGTCTTGGGTCCATCCCCAAGTGGTATTCAGGGGCTATTCTCAGCTTGATGTTCAGGGGTTTGAAAAGCAGTTAAAAGTCGACATATATGGAGATTGGCACACATCACAAAGAACAAGATCAGTGCTGGTGGGAATGTGGGAAGAAAGGAACTCTTATTCACTGCTGATGAAAATGTTGTCTAGTCAATCCTTTCTGGAAAACAATATGGATATTCCTCAAAAAAAAAAAAAAAAACAGACATTGAGTTCCCACATGATCCACTTCTACGAATACAAAAAAATAAAGTAAACAAACAATAATATCCTCTGCATGCCTATATTCATTGCAATTACAATAGCCAGAATCAGGGAAACAACCCAGAATGGCTAAATAAACTGTGGTACTTATACATAATGGAATACTATGCAGCAGTTTAGAAAATGAAGTCATGACATTTTTCTATAATGGATGGATATAAAAACTATTATGCTGAGTGAAAATAAGTCAGAAGAAAAGAGGTAGAGACAGAATAGCCTCACACATCTGTGGGATTTAAGAAAAATAAAGGACAGTATGGTAATAATATCCAAAGTCAACAGAGGATCAGTAGGACCAGCCCATGATATGAAGCTTACCACAAAGAGTGGTGAGCACAGGTAGAGAAATAACTACACTAACAATTATCATGACAATGATAGTGAGAGAAATAGAATGCCTGTCCAAAGATAGACAGGAAGTGGAGGAGGAGGGGGATAGGGATATTGGTAGTGAGAAGGTTGCACATTTTTTTTGTGGTTTTTGGGTCACACCCGGCAGTGCTCAGGGGTTACTCCTGGCTCCATGCTCAGAAATTGCTCCTGGCAGGCACGGGGGACCATATGGGATGCCAGGATTCGAACCACCGTCCTTCTGCATGAAAGGCAAACGCCTTACCTCCATGCTATCTCCTGGGCCCCAAGGTTGCACATTTTATGACTGAAACTACCAACATGTTTGTAACCATGGTGCTTAAAGATATTATAAGAAAAAAGTTAACATACTTATTGCTAGTGTGTATAGACATAACAAAATCTGGGAGTGGCGGGGGTGTCCTTTACCTTCTCCTCCATTCCATCTACTCTTGCCATATCTGAAGAGCTGAGAACTTCATTCATAATCAAGGATACTCTTCTAATAGCTCTGTTCTACTAGCAGCTTTCTATGAGAGAGACACCATGGAAGTTTTCTTTCTTAAAATGTGTTTCCTCTTGGGGAAAGAGGAGAATAAAGAGATAGGTGTTGGAATATTGTATGAATGAAACCCAATAGGTTCTGTCAATTCATCCTCCAGCCTCATTCAGCTAGCCCACCACCTATGGGGGCAGAGTTCCCTCAGGTGAGACAGATGCAGGCAGTGAAGGGGAAAGAGTTGAAGACTCTGGGCAGCATCCCAAACGTCGCTGTCTACCATTTTTCCTCTATGAGAGGCACCTTCTACGAGGACCTTGAACCCCTAACTTGCAGCAGCTTGTCGAAGACACCCCAGCAGCCTAACACAGAAGGTGAAGAAGGAGAAGATGAAGGATCCAAGACCAGCTGAAAACAATAAAGACAAAGCTGCTTTTAGAACTTCCTGCACCTGGGTTACTTCCAAAAAGATCAACTTTTTTCTAGGCTAATCTTTTGGCTATTTGCATCGGTCATTGCCTTACTACTTAAATTCTGTCTTATCTTTATGTATCCTATTGTTTTGTTTTAAGCCTTACTGCAAACAGAAATATTTGTATCTAATTTTAATATCTGTTTACACTACTCTGGGGAAATGTATTTTAGAGTTTTGAAAGTTCTCAGCTATCCTGGTGCATGTTTCTCATTTGTTACGTTATATTGTGTATCTTACATAATAAATTATACATATATCTCCATTGTATCTCTGTTATAGACTTATCAATAATGCCTCTATAATAATACAAAAAAGGTGGAGAATGTGGGTATCCCCCTACCCCACCTTATTTATCCCACCTGAATGATCAGAACTGCCCACACCTGGAGTGGGCGCTAGAGAAGTCCGCATGGGGGAGAGAGGGCATAAGGAGGAGAGGCATCATCAGGAGAGGGATAAACATTAGAGGCATCATGGAGAGGCATCAGCATCAGAGATTCAGCATCAGATTCAGCATTAGCACTTGAGCATCATCAAAGCAGCAGCAGCAGTGGCATTACCAAAGGGAGTTAGTTGGTCAGCCTGGAAGCCAGTGAGGGAGGAAGCCTGGAAAAAGCAGCTGCGGAGCAGACAGAGGCCCAGAGAGCCCAGTAGGAGTAGAGAAGTAGCTGCTAGGAAAAGGCTTGGTATAGAGGTCATGTGAGGAGGTATGCACGGTGGTAGGCACTGTGAAATCAAGCTGGCTGGCTCTTAGAACTTCACCTGACTGCTTTGTGAATCTCTCCACCCTCACCCTGCAACCTTCAGACCTTCCAGACCATAGGTGCTACGGGAGCCGGGTGGAGCCCAGAAAGGCCTCACCATCCCCACACCAACAGTCGAACTTCTTAATCTATATTAAGACAACAACAGGGTAGGGTATCCTACGAGTGGGGTGGAGGGTGGGAGTGTAGCTGAGGCATCTATAATGCTGAACACTCCCCTCTAATGCTTCTTTGATGCCTGAATGCAACCACTGCCCTAGTAGCATGTGTTTCAAAGTGTGTGTGTTTCAGAGTTTCCAAGGACCTGGGAGCTGTAGAAAAAGTCTCGGGCCTCAAAACCCTGTTATAGAGCCTCAGAACACTAAAGGGCATGTTCACATGTGAACAGTGATCTGGAGGCTTCTCCAATCATGGCACCTGGGCCACCTGCTTCAAACTCACCAAGCTGAGAGGTGGGATGGGCAGAACCAAGAGGACAGGGGAGAGTGGGGTTAGAGGGCTTCTTAGGAAAGGAGAGAATAGAGATTATAGGGTCTCTAAATCTGTGGGTAGAAACCTGAAACCTGTTTTTTTTTTATGTTCCCCAATTCACAATACAGACCAGGCAAAGGGCCTGGGTTGAGGTGTATATGGGGTGCATTTATTGTACCTCCTCTTTTTATACTGAAACCTACTTTTTAAGGTGCACCTAGTGTCACCCCTAATTCTACTGCTTAAGAAAATTCCTAAGAGACAAGGCAGTAATCCAATGATGTCTTCTCCCAGCCTGCATATAGGGACCCTCCATCTCCACAAGTGGAAGCGAGCCAGTGTGCTCTCTAAAGGCATCAGCCTGGCACAGCGCTCTGTTCTCTGACAGACAGCACAACAGTCAGTGGAAGCTCACACTGGCTGAAATATAGACACAGGACTGAGTCTCTCGGTTCTCCTGGTTTGGACACCAAAACAAGGTTAAAGGCCAAAGAGATAGCTCACAGGGATAGAATACATGTGTTATATGCTGGATGTCCAGAATTTGATCCTCAAAACCTCATGGTCCCCTAAGCACCATGGAGTGGAATTCAGGTAGCCAGCAAGCATTTCTGGGTGTGGTTTTCAGTACCCCACTTTGCCTCAGCACCAGGTCAAGCATTGCTGAAAATGTCTCCCAGGTTCCTGAACAATGCTTGGAAGATCCCTACAAAAACAAGGACAAAATGCCGATGTTCAGAGGCACTTCTGGACAGTTTTACAAAAAGAGAGAAGAGCAAAACCAAAACACTTCAATATACATAGTAAGAGAACCAAAAGAAAAAGTGAATTCCTTTATGATGTCTACGTTTTGCAGAAGTTAGTTGTTTTGGTTTGGTTGTGGTCATGCTTGGTGAGCCAGAGGTCTTTTCTTGGGAGAGGGTTGCTTAGACCCAGATATTTCAAAATGACAACAAAAGAGCAAATGAAGCCAGGACTAAACATTTTTTTCTCTGTTAGAACGTGTCTGAGATGGGTAGTACTTCGATGCCACTTAAAAAGACATTTCAATTCAGGTAAGAATTTAAAAGCTCCAATTGCAGAAGCTTTAAGTGGATTTGTGTCGAAATGCCTATGATTCTGTAGTTTGCTCAGGGGGACAAGTGCTGGAATCTCCTTTGTTGGGACTTGAGAGACCAGGGCAGTTGTAATAGGTAATTCCAAGTAAAGGGAGCTGTAAGCTATATGTAATTGCAAATAATCATGGAGTAAAACCAGCAAAGGCAAAAAATGATGCTTTAAAGAACTTCTTTTCTATTCCTTCAGCCTTGGTGGGATGGGTGGAGGCAAGTAGAGCAACAAAGGCCTTTTGAGAAACGGGGAACTCTCCATAGATGCAAGAGCTAGTGGTCCTGGGTGTGAGAGCTTCCTGAAGCCAGCAGCACCAGAGTCTCAGCTTTGATTTGGGAAGTTAAGAAAATAGCTCTGGAAGGCTCTCTACCAGTCTCAAACACCTCAGAGACACCATAGCAGTCTTCCCAGCATCCAGGTTCCAAAGGGTAAAATCAGGGTTGATTGTCCGCAGGTAAGCCGAGGCGAATAGAGGGGTCACCTGGGGATGGAGATAGTGTGGTGAAAGAGCCAAACCCTGCAATTAGGCCAAGGAGGAAGCCTGCGCGGTTCCAGGATTGCTCTCCCTGCTCGGTTGGGACTCTGAGTTCTGGGGTTGCTGGTTGCCACTAGGAAAGTAGGCTTAAAGGCTAGGGTACCTCCTAGGGCTGGGGCCAGGCTTGGCTCGGCCTGCCTGAGTTCTAGTTCTAGCCACCGCACTGCCGGTTCTCCCAGTTGCACCAAGTCGGAGTAACCGCTAGCAGCTCGGGGTGCGGCCCAAAACTAAGCAAGAAAAAGAAGAAAAAAGAAACGCTTCCTGCGCGCGGCAGTCTTCGTTCCCACCTAAGAGCTTGCAGTTGGAGCTTCGAGAAGGGCCGCCTGCAAAGCCTGACCGCGCACAAAGTCAACCGCTGGCAGCGATCACCCAAAGCCAAATCCAAAACCTTCTCCGCCGATCCGCTCCCTTCACCCGCAGAGCCCCAAGTGGAAAGCCTCCCGCGCGCCTCCCTAACCCCCCACCCGCCCCCGTCTCCTCCTCTGGGTCGAGAGGGTCGCCGGTCCCAGGCTCGGGTGCTAGCCCCGGACACCTGGCCCGGGCCAGACCTCGCTCCGGACAGGCGGGCGCAGAGAGGCCCGGGGCCCCCGGGCGCCTACCGGCACCATGGAGTAGGTCATCATCATCAGCATGTCGTGACCCTCGGCGCGGACGTGCTGCGCCGGCTCTCCGCCGTGGCCGTGGCCGTGGCCGTGGCTGCGCCGGCTGCGCGCGGCGGCGGCGCCCGCGGGCTCCGGGACCGGGGCGGGCACCCCGCGCGGCGCGCGGCTCAGCTCGGCCAGGAAGGCGCGCAGGGCGCCGTCCTCGCGCCCCCGCTGCGCCTCCAGCGCCCGCAGCGCCGCGCTCAGACCGCGCCACTGGCACAGGGCGAACACGGTGCCCGCGGCGTTGAGCGCCGACAGCAGCGCCAGCGCCGCCAGCGCCCCGCGCAGCCCCCGGCCCGCGCCGCGGCCGCCCCGCAAGCCCCGCTCGGCGCCGCAGGCCATGCTCGGCTCCGGCCGGGCTGGCTGGCTGGCTGGCTGGCTGGCTGGCGGGCGCCCCGGCGGCCCGCCTTTATACGGAGCCCGCGCGGGCCGGCCGTGGGCCGTCGGCGCGGCGCGCGCTCTGAGTCACCCTCCGGGGACGCGGCGGGCGGCGGAGGGCCGGGCGGGGCAGAGGGCAGCGCCCGCCGCGAGGGGAGACGGCGCGCGGAGGAAGGCCGGCGCCCGCCCGCCCGGCCCGGCCCTGCCGCCCACCCGCCGTTACCGTCAAGGCTGCCCTCCCGGACGGAGGGGGCCGACGGGGCGGTCTTGGGGCTGGAGAAGTCGCCGCCTCCCGCCCCCGCGGCCCCCTGGCTTTGCCCGCCCGCTCTGGTGGACAGGCCGGGCGTGCCCGCGCCCCTGGGGATCTAGGGTCTGCCTGGGCTAGCTATCCCTCCCCTCTGCCGCAGCCAGAGGGGGAGAAGATGTGAGTGTGGGCGCGTAGAGACCACCAGTAGGTGTGACACTGGAGACCCCTGACTCCACCAGGGTGAGTCGGGTCCTGCCCAAACCGCATCGTCGCGTCCGCCTCGTCGCCTTTGAACCGCCTGCGCGGGTGGCCCGCAACCACCTGGAGAGGAACCCGGGTCTCCTGAGCACGGTCTCTAAAAAGCCCGGCGACGACAACCAAACGGATTAAACTCTGCTTATGGTCCAGAACTGACCCTACCTTCTTTGGGTCTTCTTGTCCACTGGGGAAGGGGAGAGGATAAGGGAATGGAGTCCCCTAACCTCGAGAGCAAAGGAAGACCTAGGGTCTAGCCCACTCAGCCCTTTTCGGTTCCCTCTTCAAGCTTTCCCGAGCACAATGGTATCTGGCAAAGAATAGGGTGGCATATTGCTATGGCTGACACGGCAGATGCCTACAATCCTCACTGCCACTCTGAGGAGGGGCTGCGCTCCGTTCTCTCTTCCCCCTGCCTCTTCTGCCCATAGCAATGGTGCCTCCTTTTAAGGGCTTAATGCCAAGCCCCCTTTCTCAACCAGCCTCATTGTCTGTGCTGGCCACAGCTTTCCTTCTCCTTGAACTTGGCGAGCCCCAGAAATTCAGAGGTTGTGAGCAGTGGGTTTTGAAATCAGATAGACACGAGCCAGAGACCTCTTTTTTTTTTTTTTTTTTTGGTGGTTTTTGGGTCACACCCGGCAGTGCTCAGGGGTTACTCCTGGCTCCATGCTCAGAAATCGCTCCTGGCAGGCACGGGGGACCCTATGGGGCACCAGGATTCGAACCGATGACCTTTTGCATAAAAGGCAAACGCCTTACCTCCTTGTTATCTCCCGGGCCACGCCCGAGACCTCTTTAATGATGAGGTTTAGGTCCTCGATTTAGTTCCTCTAGGAGACTGTAATATGGCACCTCAGGTTTATCTAGTCACATCACAGTGACTCAAGGAGAAAATACATGTGGAGTACTTGGGCCACAGGTTATCTAGAATCTGGTGTCATGCCCCTTCCAAGTTCTTAATTTTCCCAATTGGGTGGTTACAGTGAGCTTAAGGAATGGATCTCTCTTCCCTATGTCCCTCACAGCAAGGCATTTTGCCAATTAGGAATCTTTGACTAATCCACTGGTGAGCTTCATTGATGCTTTCTGATGATCAGAAATTTGATTGTTTGTGGCGGAGGGGGAAGGGAATATCCACTTGGGAGCACATAGAATGTTGAATTCACACCTGGCTTCCACATGCAAAGCTTACAGCTTCCATTTTTTGAGCTGGTTTCCATGACCTATTTGAGTTATCTCCCTGAGCTATTCTTCCCAAACAGATTATCTGAATGCCTGGAAGACTTGGCCTCTATCTAGACCAGTGCTTCTCAATTATTTCCTGTCATGCCCTCCTAGGAAGAAGAAAACATTTTTTTTCGTGTCCCCCGCAAGACTGTAAATAGTGTCTTTTTTTTTGTAAATAGAATCGTTATTAAAAAAAACTTTAACCTGCAAAACAAAAATATAATAATTTTTTTAAATCAGAGGTGATGTCTGGATTAATGGTTACAATGAGCACGTTTTGCAATGCATAGCTTTTCGAAGCAGGGCACAACAACTCTCAGCTCTGGAGACATACAGAGACAGGGCTTAGCTTGTTATGACAGTGTTTGGCAAGGTCAAATGCACCCCCCTTTATGGAGCCTCGAAACCCCCCTGGGGAGCACACCCCACTATTTGAGAAGCACTGATCTAAACTGAACATAGTTATGACTTTGTAGCTGGTTATGTGAAGTCTGTCTTTCTCTGGCTTCCTAAAGCTCCTCTAAGAGACCAATGTGGCTTTTCAGGTTACTCTGCCTGATGTTTCTCAGGATAGACCCATACTTTCAACTTTGAGGTAAGGTGGACACATCTGGTGGTGCTCAGGACTTACTCCAGGCTCTGTATTCAGGGATCACTCCTTGCAATCCTCAAAGGGCCATTTGGGATGCCAGGAATCAAGGGATCAAACAGGTCAATCACATGGAAGGAAAGTGCCTGACCTGCTGTTCTATTTCTGGTCGATCAAATTTTTTTAAGTTAAGAATCCTCCTTTAGGAGACCTTTCCCATAATCTGGGAGCTTACCTGTGCTCCTTTCCTTTTTCTTAAAGTCTCTGAATTTGGCTAAATAAATAAATTTTAAAAATTATGTTTTTCGAAAAACTAGTTATTTAGCTGCCTTGCTTTGTTGACAGAGGGATTTCAAGATAGAATGAGGACACAGGGAGCAATCTAAGTTTCCTCTTCTGGAGATCAGATAAGCCAAGAACATTGTGTGCTAGCCTAATAATGAGAAGTAGTTTTTCCATTAAAGTGCAGATGCTTCCTTTCCAAAAGTTAAATAGAACGGTTTTTTAAAAAGGATTCCAGCTGCTTAACTTTAAGAATCTGGAGAACAATAAAATCCAATATAAGAATATACTCCAACTTTTATTTTATTTTATTTGGGTTGGGGTCTACACCTAGCAGCGTCTAGGGACTACTTATAACTTTATACTGGGGGCTCACTCTGCCATTACCAGTAATTGAATTCAGGCCTTCTTCATGCAAAGCATGTAATCAGCAAACTTAAACTACCTTTCTAGCTCTGTTGATACTTTACTGCTGCCCACTCCATCTTCCTCATTGTTGATGGTTAGGGAGAAAGTATCTTCAAAAGTTGTCACTGTGTGCATTTACCTTGTCATCTCTGGTTTTGGCACCTACTATCTTCCAGGAACCATATTTTAGGCACAGGTTAGAAAGCAAAACCAGACACCATTACTGTCTTCTAAAAGCTACAAACTCTCGGGGAGGTGGGTTAGTGGGGTGAATGAGTGGTTGCAGGGCTTACTCCAGACTCCGTATTCAGGGATCATTTCTGGTAATGCTCAGGGGACCATATAGGGTGCTCGGCATCAAACCTGAATTGGCCGCATGCAAGGCAAGCACCTTCCTTGCTCTACTAGCTCTCTATCTGTACCCCATTCTTGATCTGGGGAGACAACCCCAGAATAGTGAGTGAACGCAAACACAGGCAAATAACTCCAAATGAAACAATGCTGCAAATACTGTAGGGAAAGAGCTTGATTCTGGGAGCTCATATCACTAGAAGAATTTTTCCTAGATGTGGGGTGTGGGGTAGAAGCTCCTAGGGAACTCTGAATTGAAGATTGCCCATCAGTGTGGTCTTTGTCAGGCAACTCCTGGAGCTAGGCAATGAGATCTTCTTCTGGGGGTAGGGGATGCCCTGTGGTGCTGCTCCCTGTCAGTCATCCTAGCCACCGATTAGGGTCAGCATGGGATTGCATATTCCCTTTGTAACCATGTCTCAGAGAAGTTTTTTTTTTCAGTTAGTATTATGAACTTTTAATAATATTTTTAAGTGATTTGGGAGCCACAAGAGCTAGCTCAAAAATTTAAGAACTTGCCTCATATGCAACTGTGGTCATGAAAATGGATTGAATCCTGACACCACACATGGTCCCCTAAGCACCACCAAGTATGAACCTTAAATATTGTTGGGTGGCCAAACAATCCCCTCCTTCAGTTATACTGGCCAGAGAGAGGGTTCAAGGGCTGGAGAACATGCTTTTCATAAGGTGACTTGAGTTGGGTCCCCCAAATTGCCAACCACCACTGCAAGAAAACCTTGGGCAGAACTTGGGGATAGTTTCTGAGCCCCACTGAGTGTGACCCAAGAAGAACAACAAAAGGTGATTGTTTTCAGAAACAGAATGGACACATGAAGAAAAATTCTACAAGTGGCTCTGAAATGGCTGATTCCACGTAAATAAATCAATACTACAAAGTCTACTTACAAAACTTGAGCCACAGTTGTTTACACAAAAGAAATGCATACATGTATAGAGCACTTCAGCTTTCAAAGCTCTTTCTCACGTCATTTGAGCCCTGGGATAAGCCTGTTAAATTGAGCAAAACAATGTTGTTATAGCCATTTCACAGCTGAGCAAGGAGGACTCAGGCCAGTTAAAGAACATATCCAAGCCCATGCTGTTGAATCCTTCCTACCTTCAGAAGAGGGAAACCTCTTGCTCCAAATCCTGGAGAGTCAGGAATGTTTATCAAGGAAGCATTTTCCCTATGGTGCCAGTGTTCTGGAAAGTAAGGGTTCATAAATCACTTAGCTAGCCCTGCTCTATCTAAATTACCTCTTTTTTTCGGACCACATTCGTTTGATGCTCAGGGGTTACTCCTGGCTAAGTGCTCAGAAATTGCCCCTGACTTGGGGGGACCATATGGGACGCCAGGGGGATCGAACCTCGGTCCTTCCTTGGCTAGCGCTTGCAAGGCAGACACCTTACTTCTAGCGCCACCTCACTGGCCCCTAAATTACCTCTTTTTACTAAGTGTGGCAAATCTATTTCATAAAGGCATGCATTTGGGGGGTGGGGTTCACACCTGGTGACACTCAGGGGTTACTCCTGACTATGTGCTCAGAAATGACTCCTGGCTTGGGGAACCATATGAGACTCTGAGGGATTGAGCCATGCCCCGTTGTAGGTTAGCATGTGCAAGGCAGACACCCTAC
>PVKC010049019.1:0-10797 GCA_004027635.1 Crocidura indochinensis | reverse complement strand
GGGTGGTGCGATCAGTTCCAACTATCATTATCTTAGTAGACAGTTCTCTACCTTAACAACAGGCTTGCCACTCTTTGTCTCTGGATATTGGCATCATGTCATCTCTTGGTTTTCTTATATCCCACAAATGAATGAGGTTATTCTATGGGTAACCCTTTCCCTCTGGTTTATTTCACTTAGCATAATAGTCTCCGTGTATTTTGCGTATAAGCAAATGCCATGATCTATTTTTTCCTAATGGCTGCATAGTATTGTGTAGATGTACCATAATTTCTTTAGCCACTCACATCTTGTTAGGCAACTGGGTTCTTTTCCGATTCTAGCTATTGTAAGTAATGCTGTGATAAACATAGGATTGAAAAGAACATTTATTTTTAAACCTAGGGAGATTGGTGGGGAGATACTGGCACTCTGAGTATATATATACTGGTGCTGAGTAAACTTCTGCAGCATTTCAACCCTAAAACATTAAGAATTCAAAGAAGCATGATAACTTAACAAAAATAATTTAGAATGTTCATATTTTGACTTACTTGAATATATAAAAACTTGTCTTCTTAAAATTTAAGTCCATTAAGATAGAGCTGCATACAATTATGCAGATTACTATTTTCATTTCATTATAAAACTGAAATATGCTTATATTGATCTACTATAGCTTTTTGTGTGAACTATTCTTTGTGATCTCTTACATAGTCATAAAGAGTATATCATATATTTAGAGATATAAGTCAACCTATTTATCAATATTTTATGTATGATATATAAAATTAATCATTTATTGTTATACTAATATTTTAAAACCTGTCTAATCATTTATTTCTATTTTGTACCTGTATTTTATTACTTTAATCATGTAATAATTTTATCTATGTCTTATATATAATATGTTATGTTTAAAATCTTCTAATTTTCTTTTAAGTATTAAATTATTAAAATATTTCCAGTAGTAAATCTAGTAGTATTCTTCTGTTCTGTAATTTTTACCTTTATAAATATATATTATAATTATATATTTATATACTATTATAAATATAAGAATACATATTATGAATAATAATATATAAAATGTATACCATTATAATAAGAATCTTTATTTATATACTGATGAAACTCTGAAAGCTGAAATTATAGTAAGATTGTTAGTTGTGTTGTCAAAAATAATATACTCTGTAATACTAGATTGTGGCAACTGACACAACAAAAACAAGCTAAATAAAGATATGGTATAAATTAGTAAAGGGAAATAAGGTTCTTTGAGAAGATTACTAGAATAGAATTCTGGGACTTGTGACTGATGAAGCCATGGGGATAACTTGGCAAAAGGAGTTCCTGGAAGCAGTGTGAAGTAGAGTCCTAGAAAAGTAGACTGTGAGGGAAATTTATGTAAAGTATTATAGCCATTGATCAAACTACCTAGCTAACATAGAGTGATCAATGAAAAGGATGGTATAAAAAATTCCTTAGAAAGAATTAAATAAGACAAAGTATTATACTTGAATTTTAATTAATTAGCTACTGAAAGGAAGTAGACTCTTAATTCTCCTTTTAATAGATATGTTAATTTTTACAAGGTACTTTTAGCCATCTCTTATTTTGGAATGTTCTAGGTAAATTGTTTCTTTGTGTTTCTTTAAGGAATACAATGACATTTTTAAATTAGCTCTATTTAACATACACCATAGTAAAAACTTAAAGTGTTGGCTACCTTGTTTGGTACATTATACTGCAATAAGATTGCTGTTGTAGCTTAATGCTAATATCTAGTCACACATTTATCTTTGTTTTTCAAGTACCAGAAACAATTAACAACTAGTCTGTTGGCAAGTTTAATGTGTATAATACAGTTTTATCATCTATAATCATTTTAATATGTATTAGGTCTCTCCAGAATTAGTCTACTGGGCTACAAGTCTGCCTCCTTAAATAGCGTCTCTCCCATATTGCCTGGTAAGCATTACACTCTCTGCATATAATTACATTTCAAATATAAAAATCACATACAAATATACAGTATTTCTTTATTTTTTAAACTAAAGGCCCATGTTACTTGCATATGGAAGACAATACTTCACTGTATAAATGTATCATACTCCTTTATTTATATATATAATATTATTCACAATAGCTAAGTATTGAAACTTATCTAAGTGATATCCAACAGATGCTTTTATCGAGCCACCTTGCTTTTAGTTTTATAAATAGACAGAATAGAATGGTTAGCAAAATTGAAATTTTCCCTGGACTGAATTCTGTAACCCTTACAGAATTTATAATCATTATATAGGTTGAGGATTCCTTCTCCAAGAATGAGAAAAGTATATTATTTATACAATATTCAAGAAAGCCATTTGATATATTAAGTATTTTTTTTAAATTTTTATTGAGACCGATGTGAATTACAACTCTTTCACTGTTGTATTTTAGGTACAGAGTGACAGTGAATTAAGGCCATTCCCACAACCAATGTTGATCTCCCACTACCTGTTCCCAGCATGAATCCTACAATCCCTGGATTGTAATGTAACAGGTTCCTTTTGAATATAACTTACTATAGTTTGTGTATCTTGATTCTATTATGTTTGACTTTGGCTTGGGTATTTATATCTGACCTTTTTATTTCCTACTTAATGCTCATAAGATTGCTCCCTGAGGTCCCATCCACTATTTTTTTTTCTCAGTTTTTAGGAAGATATAGAAATAGGGGACAGAACCAAATGATTCATGTTCTATGGTTCTGTAAAACCAAAAAGGCAGGAGCCCCTATCTAAAAGCTAGAAATATAAACAAGGTTAAAAGAAGAAAAAAGAAAAAGAAATACAAATGAGGGGAGGGAGATGTGGAAATATTATTTATTTATTTATTTATTTATTTGCACTGGTGCACTAAATGTTGGGGGAAATTAGAAAGGAAAATCCATTGGCCTAAGAGATACAGGTACCTCTATACTTGAAGCATTCTGTCATGAGACCAACTATAGGATCTGGACTTGTTAGTTGTCAAACACCAAGGTCGTTTTTATAGTGCCAGGAAATGTTCTCTTTAGTCACGTTGGTCAAAATCAGTCCTTTGTGATTAAAAATCCTGGTTTTTGCACAGATCCTAGGATGAAGTCCAGGATATATCTTTCTTTACGGTCCCAGAAAAAGTGCTGCTTAGTGGCTGTTGTTGAAATCAGTTTTCTATAATTAGTGACTTTGGTTTTAGCACAGATCCTAGGACAATCTTTTGATTTCATCTCAGCATTAGGGTGTCTGAGTGTTGGATTTTGTCAAATGCCTTCCCTGCATTGATTGATATGATCATGTGTTTTTTATCTTTCTTTTTGTTGATGCAGTGTATGATGTTGATTGATTTGTATATGTTGAACCATCCTGGCATCCATGGAATGAAACCTAGTTGGTTCTGGTGTATAATCTTTTTGACGTGTTGTGGTATTCAGTTTGCTAAGATTTTGTTAAGGATTGTTGCATTCATAATCATTAGTGAAATCGGTCTGTGGTTTTCTTTCTTTGTGGTATCTTTGTCAGCTTAGGGAATGAGCATGATATTAACTTCATAAAAGAAACTGAGTAGGAGTCTTTTCAAAGTTTTGGAAGAGGATCTATGGTAGTTATTCTTCTCTGATAGAATATCAATTCTTGGATAGAATTCACCTGTAAAGCCATTTTGTCCTAGATTTTTATTCTTGGAGAGTTCGTTAATTACTGTTTTAATTTTGCTAGTTGTAATTGGCCAGTTTTGGCTTTCTACTTCCTCCTTAAGTCTTGTTAAATGATGGTTTTCTAGAAATCTGTCCATTTCTATTGGGTTCTCTAACTTAATCGAGTACACTTGTTCATAATAAGTCCTCATGATAAATTGTATTTCTTAATGGTCTTTTGCAATTTCTCCACTTTCCTTTATGATGTGACTTATATGAGATTTTTCATTTATTTTCCTTTTGAGTATTGCCAGCAGTTTATTTATCTTGTTATTCTTTTGAAAAGCTGGTTTCCGGTATCATTGATTTTTTTTTTGTATTGTTTTCTTTGTTTCTATGTTGTTTATTTCTTCTCTGGTTTTTATTATTTCTGTTCCTCTGCCTGTTGTTGTGTTACTTTGCTGTGGGTTTTCTTTATATTAAAGACATCCTTGGAAGCTGTTGAGTTTCTCATTGTCCTCATTCCTAATGTAGGTCTCTATTGCTATGAGTCTCTCCTAATTGTTGCTTTTGCTATGGACCAGAGATTTTGGCAATTTGTTTCTTTTTTTACTTTTGCTTTTTGGACCACACCCGGATGATGCTCAGGTACCACCTGGTTATGTGCGCAGAGTTCGCTCCTGGCTTGGGGACCATATGGGACGCTGGGGGATAGAAACACAGTCTGTTTTAGGATAGGACATGCAAGGCAGACGCCGTACAACTTGTGCTAGCACTCAGGCCCGGCAATTTGTTTCTTCAATGTTATTTATCCCTTCCTTGATTTCATCTCTGACCCAGATGTTTTTGAGTAGAATGTTGTTTAGTCACCAGGTGTTCTCTGTTGCATTGTGGTCTATTAGGGTGCTTTGTATAATTTTTATATTTGCAATTTTATTTATTTGTGACGTAAGATGTCATCTTTCTTAGAAAAAATTCCATGGGTACTTGAGAAGATTGTGTATTCTGCTTTCTAAGGATGTATAAGTCCATTAGTCCTACTTCTTCTAGTTTCTCATTTAGGGCTCTTATATCTTTGCTAGTGTTCTGCCTACTGGATCTGTCTAGTGGTGATAAGAGTATGTTAAAATCTTCCAATACTATCGCATTCCCAACCACATGTTTCTCCAGGTTTGCAATAAAAGCCTTCCATATTTTGCTGGCTGTAAATTTGGTTCATAAATGTTGATCAGTTAGTAATTCTAGGTCTAATATTCCCCTGATTAATAAGAAGTGTCCATCTTTCTCTCTGAACTTATTTTGAAGTTGAATGCAATTTGATCTAATATAAGTATGAATTTCCCAGCTTTTTGTTGTTTTCCAGTGGCTTAAATAATTGATTGTCACCCTTTTATCCTAAGCCTGTGTCTATCCTGGTCTTTTAGGTATGTTTTTTGCAGGCGGCAGAAATTTAGTTTTTGTTCTCTGACATCACCCTCTACTCTGTTTTTTAATTGGAGAGTTTAATTGACATTTTAAGAGATTATTGACAGATTATTGTTGTGCTCTAATATTGTGTATGGTGCCATTATTACAGTTGGGTATTCGGTTGAGTAATTAATCTCTGAGTAGCTTATTTAGAGTTGATTTAGTTAGCGCAAATATTGTGAGTTTATTTTTGTTTTAGAATGTTTTTAAAATCCTCCCTCCCATGTAAATGAGAGTTTCACTGGGTAGTGGATGCTGTTAGAAGTTTCTTTCATTTAGAAGTTTAAATATGTCATTTTGCTGTCTTTTAGCCTAAATTGTTTCAAATGGGAGATCTGTTTTGAATCTTATTTTCCTCCTATTGTATCTGAAACTTTTTTCTCCCTATTTCTTTGAAGAGTTCATCAGTTCATCTCTCTCTCTCTCTCTCTCTCTTTCTCTCTATCTATCTATTTATCTATCTATCTCTATCTCTCTATTTATGCCATTTGGATCACTATATGTCTTAGTGTTGATCTGTTAGGGTCTATTTCAGGGGACTCAAACTTGAGGCCCGCGGGGCCATTCCTCCATACAACATTTTGTGGCGCTGCCCTAGAGGAATCTTTTTGTTTTGTTTCGTTTTGTTTTAGTTGTTTGGGTCACACCCTCAATGTTCAAGGCTTACTACTGACTTTGCACTCAAGGATCACTCCGACTTGCCTCCTGCGGCCCCCAGGTTAATTGAGTTTGAGACCCCTGGTTTTTGTTTGTTATTCTGGATTCACAATTTATATTAAGTTTTTGGAATAAAGATTAGCATGGAGAAAATATTTAGTGTTTCATTTTATTGTTCACTAAAGTTCTTCTATGACAAAAAGATTGTATTTTAAATGCACATCTGCCTGTGATTATACATATTCATTATTATTTTATATAACATGATTTTTAGAAAATAAATTAAAATTTATGGTACTGTGGTATCTTTTTATGAAACCAAACTGAGCCAAATCTGTGCTCAACTTGGATGATCTAGTTGATCACAACATGGAACTGATAGTTCCTCTTTTGTTTTTTCTTTGAAAATTAGAGTTTTTCAAAAGTAAGTATAGGTATTGTTTGCTAGATTATTTATCTATGATAAAGGAGTAAAACATTAGATAATCATTTCTTCCAGTGTTTTAATCTCACAAAAATTCATTCACAAAGGAAAAAAAGTCTCAAATCACCACTTAATTTTATCAAAAATCTTTATTAATTAGGATTATTTGTGGGGCTGGATAATTGCACAGGAAGTAGGACGTTTTCCTTGCATGCATTCAATTCAATACCTTACATTGTATATGGTCACCAGAGACAGCCAAAAGTGATTTTTAAAGCAGACCCAGGAGTAACTCCTGAGCTCCCCTGAGTGTAGTCCAATACTAAAAAAATGTAGATTGTTTATAATTCATAGAAATTAATTATGATTATCTTATGAAAATATAATCTGAAGTATCAGAGAGATAATATAGCTGTAATGGTGCTGATTGAAGGCTACCATTTTAGTTTCAATTTCTTGGACACCATATGAAACCCTGAGAGTCCTGGGAGTCCAGGTACTCCTTGAGCCCTCTAGGAGTGAGTCTAGAGTAAGAGCCAGGAGAAAGTCCTGAATAATTCAGGTGTGGCCAAACTAGAAAATATAAATAAATATTTATTTATATATTGTAGTATCTTTGTGAGTATGATTTTACCTCTTTATAAGAGAAAGCATGTTGATTTCTAATAGTTACACAAGTACAACTTTAAAGATATGAATGCAATCTTTGAATGATAGAATTACTTGCAATGTTGCAGAGAGAAAACACGTAACAAAGTTTGTCTAAATCATAAATTGATAATGAAGTGATGTGCTATTGTAAATATTTTCATATGCCGAAGTGTTTTTATTTTCAACAAATGTAGATCATTCTATTCTTGTTATTGTTATGGATACAATTTTAGGAGTTAGATGTTTTTGAAATAAACTTTGAATATTGAACTACAATAGCTGGTATTCGATATCACCTTGCAATACTGTTTTATTTTAGAAATTATTTACTAAACTTGAAAAAGTGCATAATCAAGGTATATATATATATATATGTATTCAAGAATACATGCATACTTAGGAATATTTTTATATATTTAATAAAATACATTTTATAGAAATAATTGCCATTATTAATGTAAAGAAGATAGATGTTCAAGAATAGATATTTCTGCTATATATATTGTTTTGTTTTTTTGTTTTGCTTGTTTGAGGGGGTCATGCCCGGCAGCCCTCAGGAATTACTCCTGGCTCTACACTCATATCGCTCCTGGCAGGCTAGGGGACCATATGGAATGCCAGAATTCTAGTCACCATCCTTCTGCATACAAGGCAAAAGCCCTACCTCCATGCTATCTATACAGTCCCATCTGCTATGTATATTATAGAATATATATATTTGGGGCCTGGGAGATAGCATGGAGGTAAGGCATTTGCCTTTCATGCAAAAGGTCATCAGTTCGAATCCCGGTGCCCCATATGGTCCCCCGTGCCTGCCAGGAGCAATTTCTGAGCATGGAGCCAGGAGTAACCCCTGAGCGCTGCCGGGTGTGACCCAAAAACCAATGAAAAAAAGAATATATATTTCATATATATATATATAATGTGTTTTCAAATATATAAACTAAGAAGATATCTCATGTGATTCCTAAACACTAGCAGTTGTAGTCCAAGACACAAAGGTAAAATTTTTTAAAGATTTTTATTTAAGCACCATGATTACAAACATGATTATAGTAGGGCTTCAGTCAAACAAAGCAGCCTTCTTTACCAGTGCAACATTCCACCCCCAATGCCCTCCCTCCCTCCTTCCCACCCCCTGCTTGTATTCGAGACAGGAGACTTTCTACTACAGTTAATATTTTTTTCAAGTTTAGTAAGCTGTTTTTTTATTTCTTTCTTAAACGATAATTGCTAAAATAAAAAATACAGTATTAAAGATTTGAAAGTGCAAATTGCTGTTGTTTGCATAGCCCCAGCAAAATATGGGGAAAATGGGAGAAAAATCCTTGACCTGATTACAGGAAGTCCTAACTCCAGAAGTTTATTGGCATAAGGTAGACTTTGGGCTCCAGGCATACCCGTCTGTCCAACCCCTGAGCCATTCTCCATGGTTCCGGTGAATCTTTTTCACACTTTAACTGCTGTGTGTATCAGGTTCCTGTATTTAAAGATTCTGGGTTCTGTGCATTTCCTAAAGGTAAAATTTAAGAAGAAAAGAGAACTGATATGAGGAACAACTGTAATAATTCAAAAAATAGACTACTTGTAGATACTTAGTTTTTTTAAAATATATTTAACTCCTGGTTTTTCATCCATAACAATAAGTACAAAATAGAATTAGCTACATTTATTTATTATAGAACAAATGCTTGCAATACCACATTATTTCTTTATCAATTTATGATTTTGATCTAAACTTTTCTGTTATTCTACAAAATTGCAAGTAGCATTATCAATTAATCTGTTCATTTGTTTTTGTGAATATTGCACTATATAATTAGCAGAAATCAACTTGTTTTCTATACTTAGGAAGTAAATTTATTCTCACAAAGAAACTGAGCTCTCATTATCAAACTAGTTATACATTCAATAAATTTGTTACTAGAAAAAATACAATTATTTCCATCATAACAAAATAGGCAAGCAATTTATGTCACTTCAATTTTAGAATTAAGAATACCCAATTCTTTTTAAAGGGATGTAAGAAGAAATATTCTATAAATAAAAGCAGAAAATGCATTTTTAAATCCAGAGAAATAGGTTATAAAAATAATTTTGAGGTGGAACCACAAGACATTCTTATTAAATAGAGGCTTCTATTTTTTAATTTAAATTTTATGGCTCTTAGAAAGTAATAACTTTAATAACTATTTACCTTACTTTTGTATAACTCATTAGAAAGTAAATTTAACCCTAAAAGGTATCAATAATTTGTATCTTATGACTAGATATTTCAAGAAGCATTAAATATTTATACAAACCGGTCATTCAACAATATTGAATATGGCACATGTTCAGTATATAAGGTGAAAGTTTAAGTACAAGTTTTAAGACATGATTTAGATTTTAGTAATTTTAATACTCATAACTGTCTGTGTCTTTATGCTTATTCTATTATCCCCATACATTATAAAAGCACATATTTAGTGAAAGCAAATAATTTTTATAGATGAAAAATATATTTCTTTAATCTGTAATCTTTATATTTTCATTCTAATAACATTCTTGTTAGATTTTACAATTAAGTTGTTTGATTAATACTTATAATGACGGATCATAAGAAGAATATTCCTAATAAACTAGCTCTTTGTATTTAATTTCTATCTTAATAGACTATAAATAATTTGTAATATTTTCAATCTTTCTTCCAATTACATTTACATTTCTGATGAACCTCTAGAAATTCAAAAATTGGGGTATGGAAGGATGCATAGAAGGATGTATCCCTTTACCCTTTATTTATTTCAAAAACAGGACTTCGTTTTGAAGAGTGAGCCACATCAAAGTTTGACCATAATCAAATAATAAGGGCAAAAGCACCACTACATATTCAGGGTTTCTCATGGCCTTGTTAGTGTATAAAGAATATCTGTATCATAAAACCGTTTGGGCTACATCAGCAACACTACATTAAGCAGCATATACAATTTGCACATTTATAGACTGATATGCTTAGCATTTATGAAGACTCATTTTTCTATTGCCTGAAAAGAAACAATACTAACAGTGTGTGCAATTAAGAGCTCCCAAGAATAATGGAAAAATCAGTGACCTGTAACTGCTTTGTGTCCTATGTGCTGCCTCATTGAAAGCATAATAAGTTCCTCCCTATTCTTTTCACAGAACACCAATGAGATAAGTAATATACAAGAATAACACAGTAGTGATAAGAGGATGGTGTGACCTAGAGGGAGGAGAAATAGTATGAAAGTTAATGATGTATATCTCACACATGGTTTAAATTTAACACCAGTTTAATCCTCATCATTTTATAGTTCCTAAGCATAAATGAGTGTAGTGGTTTGAGGCACTGAACACTACCAAGTTGGGTCATGAAGTCACAGTCACAACAGACTGATCAACAGCACATACTTGGGCAACTGAATTAAACCAATGCATGGGTTAGTCAAAACTTACTAGGAGGCATCATCAAGGTCTCATATGTCTTTATCAACACATCAACACACACACAGAGACAAAGATGAAAAAGAATGACCTACATGGTGTCCTTCCTGTATATTTCCCATCCACAATTCACTGATGACTTTGTTTTATAATTTATTCTAAAAATATCCTTAATATAACCTGCAATTAGAAGGATTCCCTTATCTTTGAAAATAATGAACATTGCTGAAAAAGGAAAACTTCAATCACTATGGGATTAACGAGAAAAATGAAAACAGATTGGTATAACACTTAGATAATTCAAATTAAACTATAATCAGAAAAACTAAATAAAAGGTCATCATTAGAATAGTGTAGGACTATGTAATTTTAATGAGTGTATGTAAAAGTGATGAAACCAAGAGAGGACAAATACAGAAAGATGTTAAAGAGAGGTTTGTCCTGAACTTACCCTGGAGGGATTTTCTTCTAAGTATAGGTGTATGAGTTACTTTAGAGTTAAAAAAAA
>PVKC010049018.1:0-10811 GCA_004027635.1 Crocidura indochinensis | reverse complement strand
ACAGCCTGTGGTAAGAATTGGGAGGCCTTATCTTTTCTTTTCTTTTTTGATTTTTTAAATATATATATGTATATATGTGTATATATATGTATATATATATTTTATATATATATATAAAATCCTTCACCAGTGCAACATTCCTATGACCAATATCCCAAATATTCTTCCTCCCCACACAGTCCTGTACTCTAGACAGGCTTTCTCCTTCCCTCATTCAGTCACATTTTGTTATGATAGTTCTCAGTGTAATTATTTCTGTGACTGCACTAAGCGATCCCTGTGGTGAGCTTCATGTCAGGAGCTGGACCTTCCAATCCTCCTCTATTTTGTCTCTGAGAATCATTACACAAATTATTTTATTCAACTTTTTTCTTTTTATAAATTTTGTTTTAGGGTTTTTTTTTTTTTTTTTCATAGAGCAGTGAGTACCAATGGTGCTGTGGGAAGGCATATAGTGGAGGATGAGGACTTGTGGTAGCACTAGAATATGGGGCTTTGTGCATACAAAACTTGCTCCTTCAATCCTTTGAGCAATCTGCCTGGACTAGACTCATTTTTATAGCCATACTTACCTGTGCTCAGGATTTATTCATAGCTCTGCTCAGAGGTCACATCTGGTGGTGCCCAGGAAACTATGTATGTATAATTGGGATTGAATCCTGGTTGGCTACATACAAAGCAAACAAATGTCTTATATCATGTATTATCACTTCGGGCCACTAAAACATGCTTTATTTTATTGTTTGCTTTTGGGCCACACCTGGCTGTACCCAGATTTTACTTCTGACTCAGTTCACAAGTAATGAACTCAGGTTAGCTGTGTGCAGGAGGCAAGTGCCCTACTCACTGTATTCTCTCTGGTCTTTAAAATACCCTTTTAATTCTACAATACATGTCCTGATAAAATTAAGTCATTAACTTTTTTTTATATAGCTTTTAAATTGTAGATGAATTTAAGACATTGAAGAAACTGTGCCAGAGGCATTTTCATAAATAATAGCCTTTTCTATTTAAAGTGTCACCACATTTGTTAAACATTTTAAGGAATTTTATGGAAGCAGTAGCCACTAGTCCTAAAATTTTGTAAACGTATTTGGTTACTATCACTTATTTTTTTATTTTTTTGGTTTTTGGGTCACACCCGGCAGCGCTCAGGGGTTACTCCTGGCTCCATGCTCAGAAATTGCTCCTGGCAGGCACGGGGGACCACATGGGGCACCGGGATTCGAGCCGATGACCTTTTGCATGAAAGGCAAACGCCTTACCTCCATGCTGTCTCCCGGGCCCCACTATCACTTATTTTTAAAGTTTTGCTAACAGATTATTTGAAGTCATTCAAGAAATATATATATATACATATATATTATACATATATATACATATATATTATACATATATATATATATGTATATATATATCTCCCTGGGCTAGGGAGATAGTCTGAGCTTATGCTTCACATGTAGGAGACCCAAGTTTAGTCATTGATTCCACAAGTTCCTCCAAGCACTGTCAAATATTTGCTCAAAACAAAGCAACACCATATGTTTGTATATTAAGGATTTATGAATCTAGCTCACCTTTAAAAGTGATTCTAGAGTTTTTTTAATTAATGTAAATCGAATAATTTTATTAGGCTTAAATAATGTGTAAACTAAGTCATTCTTCTAAATGTACAACCTTTAAATTTTGTTTGTTAGCTTGGAAGTGCTCAGAGCTTACTCCTGCTAGGCATTCAGGAATCACTCCTGGGCCTTGGGAATATATGGGATGCCAGGGTTGAGCCTGGGTTTGTTGTGTGTCAGCTCTACTATCCTCTGACCTTTGCAACCTTCAGACTTTTTTGTTTTGAGATCAGAGAGAAAGCACAGGGGTTAATAAAGTGCTTGGCTTGTATCTGGAACACATATAGTTACTTTTGTACCACCAGAAGTAGTGGCTCCTGAGCACCATTGGCTGTGGCCCAAACCACCACCACCTTCTACATTTTTTGTTTTAATTATACCTGAGTAGTCAGGTTGTTATGGGATGATTGAAGTGGAATAGTAATTTATAAGGCTGTTTGATATGAATACTTTGCAACATGAATAAAATATTGATCAAGGGGCCGGGTGGTGGCGCTGGAGGTAAGGTACCTGCCTTGCCTGCGCTAGCCTAGGACGGACTGCGGTTCAATCCCCCGGTTTCCCATATGGTCCCCCAAGCCAGGAGCAACTTCTGAGCGCATAGCCAGGAGTAACCCCTGAGTGTTACCAGGTGTGGCTCAAAAACCAAAAAAATAAAAATAAATAAAATATTGATCAAGAACATTTGACCTTAATGCTAAAATATCTTGCATTGTAAATATAATCTAATTTTCAGAGGTTGTCTTAAACTTCTTTCCGTCTTGGGCCTGAGAGATAACATGGAGGTAGGGTGTTTGCCTTGCATGCAGAAGGACGGTGGTTCGAATCCCGGCATCCCATATGGTCCCCTGAGCCTGTCAGGAGTGATTTCTGAGCGTAGAGCCAGGAGTAACCCCCGAGTGCAGCCAGGGGTGACCCAAAAACCACAAAAACAAACAAACAAAAAACCTTTTTTCTGTCTTTCATTAACTTCTACAGTTTAAGATAGAATAATGGTGAGTTTTTCTAGACCTTTGATAAAGAACTAGTTACAGTGCATAGTAGACAGAAGCCATCTTTTTGAAATTGAGTATTTGTAATTTGTAATTTTACAGTGTTGGATATTAGACTTAGTTGAACTATGTAAGAATTTAATTTGTATAGCAGGAAGATTGAACAGAGTTCTTTGGAATGACTTCTTTGTGCCAGTCACAATGTTACATTGTAATAACTACAGTTATGTCACATCCCACTCAGGAAGGGCAGACACCAGAAAGTGCTCCTTAGCCTTCCCAGGTGCACTGCACTCCTGAAAAGGAATTATTTTGCCAAAAAGGCCTGCTTAAGAGAAGTCAATCAGTTGACCCTTGTGCGTGGATTGTTTGGCATTAATTCTAACGTGGCTGTGACTATATCTCTATTTTTGACCATTAGAAATCAGGCCTCAGTATTTCTCCTTCTAACAAAGTAGGACAGTATCAAATTCCCGCCAAAAGTTCCTCCACTGATTAGTTCTCTCTGATCTGTGCCACCCTGGTGCCAAGATCATGTTTTTCCCAAAACTCAGTTCAGGATGAAAGCAATTTTCAGTTTTTCCCCAAAACTCTAAAACATTTTCTCTCTTCCCTAAAAATTACTAGTTTTCTCCTGCTTACCCCAAAACTTCCCACTTCCCTGAAAATTACCTAGTTTCTCCTGTTTTACCCAAAACAAAACTAACCCACAACAAAACTCCTTTTCACCCTCAGTATCGGTTCTTTAATATGTAGGTTTTAGCTAGCGCTTTCCGTTGTGCCTCCCCAACCAACTCCCATCTTCTTTGATCTCCCAAAAAATTACTCTGCATTCCAGAGTTCGACTTTAAAAGTCACTCAGCAGAATTAATAAACTTGTCTTCGTCTTCATAGACGCAAGTCCCCATACATCATGTGTGGTAATTCATTTCTACAATAATATTCCATTTTTCCATCTATTCCGTGTCCCACTCTCTCTTGTGAAAGGCTCTCGATCTCCATGAAGAAGAAGCTGTTTAGAGACGCTGGCCATCGGCAACACAATTAACTCAAAAATTACTGTTGTTATTACTCCAGATAATTTCTAGATAAAAAGTTCAGTACTGGGGGGCCAGAGTGATAGCACAGAGGTAGGGCGTTTGCCTTGCATGTGGCTGACCTTGGATTGATTCAGGTTTAATCTCCAGCATCTCACATGATCCCCTGAGTCTGCCAGCAGTGATTTCTGAGCAAAGAGCCATAATAACCCCTGAGTGCTGCTGGGTGTGCCCTCCAAAAAAAAGTCCAGTAGTGGAAATTACATTTGAATAGTAGCTGCGTAATTTATTTTTTACTTTTTTTAATTATGAGAACAAAAATGCAAAGAAATAGGACAAGGTAAAGTTACAGAGGAAGGACAATCACCCATAAACAGAATTCACAGAAGTCCCCTCGCTGATATCTTAACATTGAACTTTCAGCCAAAGAATATTGAGAAAAATAAAACAAAACCCATGTACAATTACTTTGTCCCTCAAGTCCCCAGATTGTGATACATATTTCTTAGCAGCACATCAAGCAATCTAAAGCCATAAAACTTATGTAACTCCTTGAACATTTAAGGCATAGTACTTTTTTACACTTCCATGCATATGCATATTAGTTTAGGTTAGTCTCAAAAGTGGGCTTTTCTTTTAAGGATAAGAGTCAAAGGAGCACAGTAAAAATGGTGTTAGAGTGGCAATAATTGTTTGCATCCGCCCACCAAAATATGGAGGACATGGAAAGGAAAAACCTTGGCCTAAATACAAGGAGACCCTACCCCTGAACTTTCCTGACATAAGAACAACTGTAGGCTCCAGGCAAACTACATTGCCCAATCCAAGTCGTTGTCTGTAGTGCCAACACACTTTTATTTTCCACACAGTCTCTGTTGTTGATATGTTTCTGTATTAAAGATCCTGGAATCTGCATATCCTATATTGCAGTTAGGATGGTGCAGAGCGTCCTTTCGTTTCACCTCACAGTTAAAGGGCACTGCAGAAAGCCCTGACCATTATGCAGGTCATTGATGTTCTTAAGTCTTCTCAGTGTTAAGGGAAGTCTCTTTTGAGTAGATCCATGTCAGAGCAGCAGTAGGGTCTTCCCTGGTAGAGGATTGCTTCCAGGTGTTGTTATAAAAAACCTTGGATGTTTCATATATAGTTTCCCTGGTTTAGGGGTGAATGGAAAATGTCCATTCTTCTGAGGCCTGTGCCAGGTCATTATGCCAATGTTCAGGGTGTAAGGTCCCATTGCACTACAAGATTTGGGTGTTTCAATCTCTATTAGATAAGAATTTATTTGTGTGTAGGTATTTGCCATTTTGATGTGCCTATGCAAACAAGGAACAATGCCACATGGCTTTATAGGTCCATATGGGGGATGCAAGAACATGTATAAAACTCCCCATGACATGGTTAAACATAAGCATTAAACTGAGGGACTCTTTCACCGAATATTTCTTATTGAAAAGTTCACAAAGAGAAGAAAAGATAAAAAGTGGGGAAAATCTTCACTGCTTAAGAGAATATTTAGTAAGAGTTGGCTGTCAAAGAAAGTAGATATAAATATTCAAAGCCATACGTGTACATTTTATGTCTTTTGAAATAGTTAGGGGTTGTTAAATCCAGTGAAACACGTTGGTGTGTGATTAGGAATGTACAGAACATAAGTTAAAAAGGGTAAATGGGGGTACTGAAGGTTGGGGGTGATAGAGTTAAAAAGTGAAAATGAGCACAGGGGTGTGCGAAAGGGCAGAATACCAGATGGACATTCTACATCCACAAAACGTAACTTAAGGATGGAATATATTATTAATATGTACTGTGCACACAGGGGCAATAGCCACCACGTAGTTTTGAACATGTAGACTCGTAAGATATTGCCAGAGACTGCCTTAGTAAAAATGAGCAGCTCACAGCACCCCCAAATTTGGACCCACCTGGAGGCCGAGGGGCAGGAGAGGGGGCGGCTGGGGGCCTACTAAGGTTCCCAGCATGCCCAAGCTAGGGAGAAAGCCTTCAACATTGGGGTCTCTCCAGGCCCCATGCCTGGTAGAGCCAGGCTCAGGATCAAGAAAGGATTAATTAGAGAACTGGAAGCCAGGATCTACCCGCCCTCCTCCCTGAGCCCTCATCCCCTTCACAGGGGGAAGGGCGGGGGAAAACTTGGGATCCCCACCCAGAGGGGCCACCTGACACCCACCTTTTCTGGCCGCCTGGGTCGTCACCCCAAGAAGCCCTGGAGGCGGGGGGGGGGGGCAGCAGAGGGGGCAGCTGGGGGCCTACCAAGGTTCCCAGTAGCTGGGTAATTTTTAACTCCTAGACCTTTCTTAATTTAACAGTATTGGAAAAATAATTTGAAGTGATGTCTCATTTTCAGTGTGACAGTGAAATTCTATGGAAAAACAGCTCATGCTGCTGCTTATCCTTGGGAAGGAGTAAATGCATTAGATGCTGCAGTTCTCGCCTACAGCAATATATCTGCACTAAGACAGCAAATGAAGCCAACCTGGCGGGCTCATGGTATGAGTGCCAAATACGTTGTTTAATAGGTGGTACCTTAACTAAATTTCAAAGCAAAATTAAAAAAAATTTTTTTTGGTTTTGGGGCCATACCCAGTGGTGCTCATGGATTATTCCTGATTCTGTGCTCAGAAATCACTCCTGGAGAGCTTGGGGAACCATCTGAAAGGCCAGAGATCAAAACCAAGTCAGCTTCTTGGAAGGCAAATAAATGTACTCTTCACTGTGCTGTCACTCTGGTCTGCAAAATTATTTAATACTTACAAAAATTTGAAATACTTTATATGGGGGCTGGAGAGATAGCATGGAGGTAAGCCATTTACCTTTCATGCAGAAGGTCATTGGTTCAAATCCCAGCATCCCATATGGTCCCGTTGCCTGCCAGGGGCTATTTCTGAGCAGATAGCCAGGAGTAATCCCTGAGCACCACAGGGTGTGGCCTAAAAAAACCAAAAAAAAAAGAAATACTTTATATACTTACTCAATATTCTGAATGAAAACAGGCATTTTTAGATATTCTGAGATAGGTATGTCTATAAGAATGAGAAGATATTCAAGATTATGTAAAATGGAATGGACATTTTTTAGTTTTGACAATGATTTCATATTTTCTGAGGATATTTGAAAGCTAGAAATTGCTTTTTTTTTTTGTCTCATTCTTTTAGAAGCTAATTAAATTTTTTTTTTTTTTTTTTTTTTGGTTTTTGGGCCACACCTAGTGACGCTCAGGGGTTACTCCTGGCTATTAGCTCAGAAGTCACTCCTGGCAGGCACGGGGGACCATATGGGGAACCGGGGAACCGGGGGATCGAACCGTGGTCCGTCCTAGGTTAGTGCAGGCACCTTATCTCCAGCGCCACCGCTCGGCCCCCAAAGCTAATTGAATTTTTTTATTTTCGGGGCCCGGGAGATAGCATGGAGGTTTGCCTTTCATGCAAAAGGTCATCGGTTCGAATCCCGGTGCCCCATATGGTCCCCCGTGCCTGCCAGGAGCGATTTCTGAGCATGAAGCCAGAGGTAACCCCTGAGCACTGCCAGGTGTGACCCAAAAACCGAAAAAAAAATATTTTTAATTTTCTCAATTTAAAATGTATTATAAGGGGTCGGAGAGGTAGTACAGTATCAGGGTTAGGCACCTGCCTTGAACACAGCTGAGCTGGGATCAGTTCCCTGGCATCTCATTTGCTCCCCTGAGCACTTTCAGGAGTGATTCTTGAGTACAAAACCAGAAGTAACATCTGAGCACCTGTGGGTGTGGTCCCAAACAACATCAAAAGCAAAACAAAAGGTAATATATATATTATATATATAAATTTTATTTATTCAAGTACTATTAATCCCAAATAACATATTTTTAAATATAATAGATAATAAAATACTATATTTTTTTTTTTGTTCACACCCAGCGGCGATCAGGAGTTACTCCTGTCAGGTCTCTGACAGGCTCGGGGGACCATATGGTATACCGGGATTCAAACTATCCTGTTTTGGCCACTTGCAAGGCAAACGCCTTATTGCTGTGCTATCGCTCCAGCCCCCAATAAAGTACTGTACTATCTTGAAAGTGGTTTTAATTTTTCTTCATGACTTGGGAAATTATTATACTTTTAAGAACTTTTTTTTTTTTTTTGGTTTTAAGGTCATACCCAGCAGTACTCAGGAATCATTCCTGGCAGGTTGGGGGGTATATGAGATATCTAGGATTGAACTCAGGTTGGCTATGTGTAAGGTAAACGCCTTACCTGTTGTACTGTCGTTCTGACCCTTAATATGTATTCTTTATCTGTAGGCTGAAATCAATTTGTAGTACAGTTTTACCAATATATTGTCGTAGTTTCTTTAAAAACAACAAATATGTAGAAGTGATAATTTTAAAGTTAGGCTGTAAATATTTCCATGTCTAAATTATTACTCGTAATAGATAAATCTTTATTTTTTGGGTAATGCTAAATGAATGCTTCTAAAAATTTATTGTTGGAACAAAAGAAATAGTACATTGTGTAAGGCAATTGCCTTGCTTATGGCCAGCCTGGGTTCAGTTACTGGTACATCTCATATGGTCCCTCAAGCCCTTTATGAGTGATCCCCAAGTGCAGATTATTGTAATTTTTTTGGTTTGGGGGCCGTATCTCCCAATTCTGTGTGAGTTTCTCCTGGCAGTGATTGCGGGGAAACAGGCAGCACTGGAGACAAGCTGAGATGTGCTCAGCTTTTTTTTTTGTTTGTTTTATTCTGGGGTTACACCTGGCATCGCTCAGGGGTTACTCCTGGCTCTACACTCAGAAATTGATCCTGGCAGGCTCAGGGGACCATATGGAATGCTGGGATTAGAACCACCATCCTTCTGCATACAAGGCAAACACCCTACCTCCATGCTATCTCTCCGGCCCCTGAGTTTTTTGAATTATCTTTCCAGCACCATAAGTACATTTTTGGGGATAGTTGATAATACTTAATTGTGTTTTCCAGAAAGTATAAGATATTATCAAGTTTACTTTTTGTACTTTGAAAATTTATTTCTTTATAATCAGGAATCATAGTTATTGACACATAAATACATATAGTCAGTTAGTTTACTTTTTAATTGTTAGTATAAATGTTAGCACGTACAGAAACTTGCATTGTGCAATAACAAAATTTTTTATTGTCATATCTATGAAATCTAATAAATATATACATATATTTTTATGAACATAAAAAAATTGGCTAAGAAACTTCAAGGGTGTAATTAAGTTTAAAGAAATGGTCTCCAAACTAAGTTCTGCTCATTTGTTTTTCCTTAATAGGTATAATAAAAAATGGTGGTGTGAAACCTAATATCATTCCCTCATATTCGGAATTAATGTATTACCTCCGAGCCCCATCAATGAAAGAACTTCTAGTTTTGACTAAAAAAGCAGAAGATTGCTTCAGAGCTGCAGCTTTGGCCACAGGGTGCTCAGTAAGATTTCTTACCACTTGGGGGCCGGGTGGTGGCACTGGAGATAAGGTGCCTGCGCTAACCTAGGACAGACTGTGGTTCAATCCCCCGGTTCCCCATATGGTCCCCCATGCCTGCCAGGAGTGACTTCTGAGCGAATAGCCAGGAGTAACCCCTGAGCATCACCGGGTGTGGCCCAAAAACCAAAAAAAAAAAAAAAAAAAAGATTTCTCACCACTCATCCCCCAATTTCCTGGTGTCTGCCAGGACTTGAGCCCAGGGCCTACCCCATCTATCACCATCATTTCCAATTCGGTAAAATGAAATAATATTTTCTTTTATTTTGTTCAATTATTCATTTATTTTGGTTTGGGGTCGCATCCTGCAGCTCTCAGGGATTGACTCTGCACTCAGAGAGATTTTGTCTGTCAGGCTTGAGGGGCATGTGATTGAACTCAGGTGGCCGTGTGCAAGGCAAATGCTCTACACACTGTGCTATCATTTGGCTCTTTTAATTTTCTTTTTAATTTTTGGGGCCAGAGAGATAGCATGGAGATTTCTAAGCATAGAGCCAGGAGTGGTCCCTGAGCACTACTGGGTGTGACCCAAAAACACAAACAAACAAGCAAAAAACTAATTTTCTTTTTAATTATAGATTTTTATTTTGTTTTGTTTTTGGACTATACCTGGTGGTGCCCAGTGAGACACTCATTGCTCAGGACCACTCCTGGGGGTTGCATGGTACCGTGTAGAGTGCAGTAGATTGAACCTGGATCAGTCAGTGGATTGACTCCCTACTGGCTATGTTGTTGCTCTAACACCTCAACACCCCCATATTATGCAGAGTGAATCCAAGTTACAATCAGAGCTGTCTATGTGGAACATATAATGCCTAGTCTATTAATATAGAATAAAATTGCCTTTTTTCTTTTGGTGATATCTTAAATATTGGGTTGACTGGATGGTTGTGCAAGTCTTTAATTCAGCTTTATTCTGCTGAAAACCTGCATAGGTAAAACTAGTCATTTTACTATGTAGTAATTAGCATAATCCTGATGCTGCTTATATCGCTTATTTGTGTGTGTATGTCCTGGTCATGTTCAAGGGCAACTCTTGACTACACTCAAGTATGTGTGTTTGTGTGTGTGTCCCCATCTGTATGTTTATCCATGTGTCCATCCATTCATCCGTCCTGGTGGTGCTCAGGCAACTCTTGACTGTATTTAGGTATTATATTCTTGGCCGACTTTGGGGATAATATGGGATATCAGGTTTTTAACCCAGATACAAGGCAAGTGTCCTAGTTAAAAAACAAACAAACAAGGCAAGTGTCTTACCCATTGAACAATTTCTCCATCCCCAGTTATATATTGGTACATATTACATATATTGGTAGGATTGCATTTATATGTTTTGAATTGTTTTGTGTAACTCCTAGGAAGAAAACATGACAAAAAACAATTTTAGTAGTTACAAAGATGTGCTGGTAATGATGCAAATGACTTGCTGAGGACTGGACATATATCTAAGTCTAGATTCAGTCCCTGGTGCCCCAAAGAAGAAAAAGCAATTAACAAAATACGGTTTTCTGGGCCAGAGAGATAGCATGCAGAAGGATGTAGTTCAAATCCCGGCATCCCATATGGTCACCCAAACCTGCCAAGAGGAGTTATTTCTGAGCGTAGAGCCAGGAGTAACCCTTGAGTGCTGCCAGGTATGACCTAAAAACCAA
>PVKC010049017.1:0-10788 GCA_004027635.1 Crocidura indochinensis | reverse complement strand
TGCCAAGGATGGAAACTGAACTTCCTGCATTCCAGCCCTTTGAGAATCTCCCCAGCCCTGAGAATCCTATTTTATTTTCAGGGTCAGGTGGGGTTGATAGTGTTCAAGAGGCCCCCAGGCTGCTCTGAGGTAGGCAGAGCAGCTTATGGGGTGGTATATCTGACTGTGAAGGCTGAGGATGGATGCAACACTACCTGGATCCTGTGGGGCTGGGGACCATGAGGGTCACCCCGCAATGCTTGAGGGCCTCCAGCATGGGGAACATGCTGTGTCAGGGCCAAATGTGGAACCTAGAGTTGCAGCTGAGTATCCTTGACCCAGGGTTAGTCTGTCGACCCCACTTTTATGCCCATATGTCAACCAGGAGTGTCATTAGTGGCAGCATTCAGTCGCTTCTGGGAAAGTGGGCCCAGACCTACAAGAGGCCTTGCCAGGATCCTGCGGCTTTTGGGGGACACAGAGGACCACTTCTTCTCCTTTCCTTCTCTGCAAAGTGGGGCATTAGCTACTGCTCATGTGCTTCTTCTACTCCTCTCTCTGCCCAGGAAGGGTCCACTTAGAATCTTGGGGTGAGAATGCAGCTGGCCTGCCCCCTGCTGGCCATCTGTATCAGAAGCTCCATACAGTGGGGCAAAGGCCAGAAAGGCCAGCCTGGGGCCAGTACAGGTGGAGTAGGTAAGGCCAACCTCAGTTCAATGCTCCAGCACCACGAGGAGTGACCCCTGAATACGAAGCCAGGAGTAGCTCCTGAGTACTTCTGGATGTGACCCAAACGTCAAAGAAAAAAGGCAAAAGGCAGTTTAGCCTCTCTGCCTTCCTCTGACCTTGAGGTCAGGGTCAGTTGTCAATATGGAGGAACTTGCATGGCCTTAGCCGGGACTGCTGAGGCCCTGCCCAGACAGAAGGGGAAGTGCCCCCAGCCCACAGTTTCAGCCTGACTGGTGCACAGACCCAGGACCCGACTGTGTCACCAGGACACCCTGTGACCTGCACTGGGCCCCCTCCCTCTCCCCATCACAGTTCTTCAAGTTGTCCCTTGAGGCCCGAGCTGGGATTAGGACCAGGGAATCTCCAGATTCCTTGCCAACTCCAACCTTCTGCGGTTCTTACTCATCTTCCATGATCCTGGGATCTGTGTTCACACCCCACCCCCATGTCTCTGCTGACTGAAGACCCCAGGGGGGAGTAGGAATGGTATTTCAGGAGAAAGTGGGTGGTCCTGAAATCAGCCCCCAGCATGGTACCTCCCTCAAAGAGGACACCACATGTATGTGTGCTGGTCGTCCTGTCCCTGCAGATTTCCCATCCCTTCTGGAACAGCGAGTTTAGATGAGAGAGAGGGAGAGAGGGCAGACTTGTTTCAAGTACAACTCAAATACACACAGTCCTTGCTTCGGATCCCTCATTGCCTCAAATTTCTGGTCTTCATCCCACCATCCTACCCCAGTCCACTCAGGTATTCTGGAAGTTTCCAGATCTCAGTCACTGGAGAATCCAAGCCCAGGCCATTGCCCAGCCTCTGCCCCTCTCCTTACTAAAACTTTTCCTGGCTTGGCCTTTGCATGCAGCCTTTTGCTGGAGTGCTTCTCTGTATAGGTTAGACCCACTTTCTATAGCTGCCCAGACCTTCTCAGAATGAGCCATCATTCCCCCCTCCCTGGAACCCCAGCACTTTGCTGGCATCATCTCCCCTTCTTGTGTTACCACATGCCTGATGGATCGTGCTGCTCAGGGTGGGCCTCCTCTCTCTTAGAGCTTCAAGCTTGTTCAGCTCCACCACCATTTTCTGAAGGGATTTGGCTCCTCCCAGCAGGAGAACCAGCTTCCAGGCCACGCCTGGAACTGTGGGCCCAGCAGGAGGAGGTTGGGTGGGTTGATATGAGGCAGCCGCAGGAACACGAGGTTCCACCTGACTTTTCCTCAGGCACCAGGCGAGATGACTCAGCTGGCAATGATCAAAGCAGAGCCCCAGGAGGTGAATCAGTTCCTCAAAGTGACACAAGGTAAGAGTGTCCAGGGAGAGACTGGCCATCCCCAGTCATGGGCAAGTGACATCCTTACTCCCTTGGACCAGCCCATCCATCTTCTTCAATGTCACTTACTATGCTCACGACAGCCTTCCTCCCTGCCCTGCTCTCCTGTCCCCTGTCCCCAGTCTATAATTGTCACCAGGGATATCTGTATTCTCCACTGCCTTTGTCAAGGCCCCTCCCATCATTCACTAACTGAAGCCCAGTCTATAACCCTCCATCACTGTCCAGCCTTCCCCCTGGTCTATCTATTGTCCACCTGTCCATAGCCCCATCCATTCATCTATCCGTTCATCCATTGTTCAACCACCTATTATCTATTCATAGATTCACTCGTCTACCCATTATTCGTCTGTCAGTTATCTGTCCACCATTCCAACCATCCTTCCTTCCATCCCTGCATCTAAAAAGAATCCACTGGGTTTCTCAGGAACATGAGAAGCAGAAAGAAAAGACAGTTCCTGTATCCAAAAAAACAGAACAGTGAGGGCCTTAGCCAATCACAGCAAGGCTCTGAGCTGAGTGAAGATGGCAAAAACCCTAGCAGGCAGGAGAACTTGACATCCCTGGCCTGACAGGGAGACTAGGGAATACCAGAAGCTTCCTGGATTGAAGAGGAGAAGGGGCTGAGTTAGTCAAAAAGAAAAACAGCTAAACAAATGTCCCCACCTCCTCATCAGTCCCTCAGACACTGATGATGCCTGCTATGTTTGAGAACTTGGATTAAGTTCCAAAAGGTTGGGTTGGAGAGAGAGTGTAGGTGCTAAAATGTGTGCCTTGCACATGATCAGGGGTTCCACTCTGATCTTGGGACCACATATGGTCCCCTGAGTCCTGCCAGGAGTGACCTGTGAGTGCAGAGTCAAGAGAAAGCCCTGAGAAATGCCATGTGCCCCCCCCAATATAAAAGGAGCCTGGATGCTGTACATCCAGGAGGGAAGGACCCCAGGATTCAGCCCTGGTGATGTCCATCTACAGGACCAGAGTCCAAGGAGGCAGGTGGGAGGGGTGGCAGTGAAGGGTGACAGGAGTGGGAGGCAGGGATAAACAGCTTCCTGGAAGCAGCTTCAGGCTTGTCTCTGTGAGTAGGCAGAGTGATTTCCGACGTCACAGCTCAGACACTGTCCCCCACTATTCTGGGTGCTTGTGTCCTGCTAAACTCTACTCTGGTGTCCAACAGACAGATGTCGCCCCATTAATTCGCTCCCTTCTCTCTCCCCAGAGGACCTGGTACAGATGCCACCAACGCCCCCCAGCAGCCATGGTAGTGACAGCGACGGCTCTCAGAGTCCCCGCTCTCTGCCCCCCTCCAGCCCTGTCCGGCCCCTGGCCCGATCCTCCACAGCTATTTCAAGCTCCCCGCTCCTCACCGCCCCGCACGTAAGCAAGCCTCCCCCCCTCCCCAGACTGGACCAGGGGTACAGGGTGTTGGCCTTGATTCAATCCATTCCTACTAACAGCCAATAGGGAAGGGTCTGGGATCCCCCAAACTCCCATTACCAGTCAAGGAGAATCCTGTCTGGATGGTGGAAGTAAGGCCCCTTTACTCCTGCCTCCTGTGAATAGGAAACAAATGGAGGTCCATGAGACCCCCCACCCCAGGCTGTCAGGAGCTAAAAGTAAATTTTGAGGGACTTGAGAAACAGTACAACAAGTAGGGGGCTTGTATTGATGCAGCCAATCTAGTTCAATGCCTGCTACTAACTACATATGTCAGATCCCCTGAGCCCAGCCAGGATCCCTGAGTTATAAAGCCAGAAGTGGTGCTCCCCGCCTTCAAAAAATACCCTAGAACTTGACATTGTGATTACTAGGAGCAGCTGAGGTGTTCTGACTTGGGCACAAATCCAAGGAGCACAGATTCCCCTGGGAATAAGTACAGAGTCCTAGGATGAATCTAAGGACACCCCTACCATATGAAAACTATAGAGCTTTGAGGACTGTGATGTTTGAGAGACCCCAAAACGGAGTTTGGAGACTGGGCTGGAGAGATAGTAAGCAGGCAGGGTGCTCACCTTGCATGCAGCCAACCTGGGTTCAGTATCCACCAAGTACCCCATATGGCTCCCTGAGTTCACCAAAAGTGATTCCAGAGCACAGATCCAAGAGTTAGTTCTGAGCACAACCAGTTTTAGCCCCCAACAAACAAATATCCAAAATTTGGGACTGTAGATTCCAGGATTGGATCTTGGCATCTGAATTCCAAACAAAGGAACTGTTTTGTTTTGTTTTGTTTTGTCTTTGGTTTTTGGGTCACACCCGGTGATGCTCAGAGGTTACTCCTGGCTATGTGCTCAAAAATGGCTCCTGGCTTGGGGGACCATATGGGAAACCGGGGGAACAAACTTCGGTCCGTCCTAGGCTAGTACAGGCAAGGCAGGCACCTTACCTCCAGCGCCACCGCCCAGCCCCAGGAACTGAGTCCTAATACATGGGCTTCCATCCCTGACCTCTTCAGTGCCACTTAGGCCTCTTCCTTTTCCAGATGAGAGAACTGGGTAACTGGGTCTGTGTCCAGGGAGTGAGATGTCTGCCTGAACAAAGTGCAGAGAAGCTCTTCCTGGAGCTGAAGACAACCCTATCCTCCTTCCCACAGAAACTACAGGGGACCTCGGGGCCGCTCCTGCTGACGGAGGAGGAGAAGCGAACCCTGATCGCTGAAGGGTACCCCATCCCCACTAAACTCCCGCTCACTAAAGCTGAGGAGAAGGCCTTGAAGAGGGTCCGGAGGAAAATCAAAAACAAGGTAGAGCCTGGCCCAGCTCCTACACTGGGGCTGCTTGGGTGGGTGGGGACTTCAGCACCCCTGGAAAGGCCAGCCCTGAAATGGGGAAAGGGGGTTCAGGAAGTGATGATGTGACCACAGTATCCCCTGTGTGGGGCTTCTCCCCTCTAGATCTCCGCCCAGGAGAGCCGCCGAAAGAAGAAGGAATACGTGGAGTGTCTAGAAAAGAAGTAAGAGGTTTGGATGCAAGGGACAGGAGCAATAGTTCTGCAGGGAGAGTGCTTGCCTTGCATACAGCCAACCTGGGTTCAATCCCCGGCACCCCATATTGTTACCCGAACACTGCCAGGCATGATCCCTGAGTGCAGATCTAGGAGTAAGAACTCAGTACCACCAGGTGTGACCCAAATACAAACAAAAAATAAAGATATTTGGACCCATCCCCTGCCCAACTCCCCCAGGGAACCAGGGCACAGACTGTGTGTACCCAGAGCGGGTACATTGAGTGGGCAGGGGCTATAGATGGGGTCAGAAAGGAAGCAGCAGGAGTATGGACTCTCCCCTGAGCATTGTGTGGCTCTGCCCTGCAGGGTGGAGACGTTTACATCAGAAAACAATGAACTGTGGAAGAAGGTGGAGACCCTGGAGAATGCCAACAGGTAGGTAGTGCCGCCATCATGGTGGGCGCCTGGCTTCTAATGACTCTGGGAGATATGAAAGAAGAGAGGCTAGGGAATTCCAGGTGGCAGGCACCCCCAAACCAAGGTCTCCCAGCCCTCCTCGTCCTTTATCAGCAAGTGGTCTATATGCAGGACTGGGATGGGGCTAGAGAGAGACTCAGGTGCGGCAGGATGGTGATCTCAGAGCAGCAGCTACTGCATGCTTTAAGCACTTGTAGAAAAGCTTCTTTTCTCCATATGGCTCTCAAAATCCTGGGTTCATGCCGGTACCTCTTGACCCCCACAACCACTGTCTTGATCCTGGCTAGAGTTTCTGGGCCAGCAGCCTGGGCGTGAGAAATGCAGGATCAGGGAGTCTCCCAGGCCGGCTGAGTCAGAACCTGCACTTTGACCAGTTCTTGGGTGATTCACTTGTTGGTCTGTCGGAGTCAATGGGAAGAGAGGCAGCTCAGCACTGGACCCAGCAGTCATGCAACTCGGCTCTGGGTTCTGGGTTCCCAGCTATTTTGGTGGTTCTGGGAAAACTTCTGACCCCTGGGGCTATTGTGGGGGATGATTTCTTTGCTTTTTCTGTGAGTGATAGAAGCAGTATCTGCTGGGAATTCTTAGAAAACCAGTAACACTATGCCGGGCATTTCAGAAATGTCAGTTTATTGGGCTGGTGCAATAGATCAGTCGGGAGGACACTTGCCTTGCATGCAGTCAACCCAGGTTCAATCCCCAGAAACCCAGAATTTCCCCCAAGCACTGTTAAGAGTGATCTTTGAGTGCAGAGCCAGGAGTAAGTCCTGAGCATTGCTGCATGTAGCCCAAGAACTGAAAGAAAAATGTCAATTCACATAATTGTTTCTTCTGTGGCTTTCTTGCCAGTGGCCGGGCAGGAGCCTATAGAGGTCAGATGGGGTTCCGAGGGGCTAGAGAGATAGCACAGTGGTAGAATGTTTGCCTGGCACGCAGGTGATTCGAACAGACGGTGGTTCGAATCCTGGCATCCCATATAGTCCCCTGTGCCTGTCAGGAGCAACTTCTGAGTGCAGAGCCAGGAGTAATACCTGAACACTGCCGGGTGTGATACCCGCCCCCAAAATAGAAAGGGTGCTGGGAGTCAAACCCAGGGCATCATGCGTACAAATGATGCACTTACCACTGAGCTTCATCCCCTACCTTGGTGTTTAAGAATGACTTGGTAGGGGCCAAAGCAATAGCCCAGCAGGTAGGGCATTTGCCCTGCATGCTGCCATCTCGGGTTCAATCCTTGGTATCTCAGAAGCTCCCCTGAGTACCACCAGAAGTAATTCCTGAATGCAGAGCCAGGAGTAAACCCTAGGCATTGCAGAGTGTGGCCCTTTTTAAAACAAAAATGTAAAGTAACTGAAAAGCTAAGTTACCATAACACAGCAGCACCTGAGAAGAGAAGCATGTGCTCAACAGAAGGTTCTTTCCTTCTCTCCTTCCTTCTCCCCAAGCTCTTTCTTCAGGCCCTGGAAAAAAACACACTCAGGGAAGGAGGACAGGACCCCTCAGCCTTCTCCCTCTCCCCAGATTCCTCTCTCTGGCCCCAAATAGGACCAGGCCCTTGGAACTATTTTGCCACCTGCCGTTCATTCTAGGAAGTGCAATCGGGTGCTGATGCTATGATTCAGGATTTGTTCACACAGCGTGGGCCGAACCCCCTCTGTGAGGACCAAAGGATGCCGCACTGGGTGGAACTTGGTCCCCGCCTTCAGGGAGCCCACAGTTCGCCACGGAGACTGACAGGGATGTCTATAAATAAACCAAGTGTTCTATGTGCTATGATTAATGCCCAAACCACAATGACACCAAAATGAGTCCTCCATTTACTGAATTCTCAGCACTAACCAGAGATCAGCCAAGAGCCTGTCAGTTCAGAGAGGAGGCAGAGCACAAAGGAAGGGCCATCTGGGGGACACTGGTTCAGGGAAGGAGAAGCAGGCGGCCTAACCAGGGGGCCCAGCTATCCGCCATGAGACATGCCCCAGGTGTCCAAGCCATACCACAGAGGAGCCAAGCAGGGGGTGACCTTTTCTGTCCTGACTGGAATGGGCACCTGGGGTGGAAGCCGGGTCTGGAGCCTGCCCAGATCCTCCTAGGAACAGGAACAGTGTGAGGAGGCAAAGGGACGTGCTGGGTCATTATCAGTGACCGCTATGTCCCCACTGCACCCCCACACCCCTAGGACCCTGCTTCAGCAGCTGCAGAAACTCCAGACTCTGGTCACCAGCAAGATCTCCAGACCGTACAAGATGGCTGCCACCCAGACAGGGACCTGCCTCATGGTAGGTCCCCACCCTGCACTACTGGCTATACCACAGGCTGATACATCTCTCAGGCTGACTTTCTGGGCTAGGTGGCTGAGTTCGGAGTGGGGCAGTCCTGTGGGCCATGTCTCTGTGCCTAGTATACTGCCTTCAGCCTCTTCCACCAGACCCCTGGAATGTTCTAGTACATTCTTATATCAGGCCCATAGAATATTCTAGAACATGACACCCCAGGGCCAGTTCTGGTATGGGTGTGTTGTATGTTGTGACTCATGTGCATTAAGCTAGAGGATAGAGACAACTTCTGTCATTCTGGGGATCCCCAGGCTTGAGAAACTGGGAGAAGAACCTTTTTGGAATGTATAGGGTGAAGATTCTGTGAAGATTCAGTGAATACTCAGGAACCCTGAGTGTCCAGGACATTTCTCAGGCCTGTTAATCACTCTTCCACCCTCTTCCAGGGAAGACCAGCCTCCCCGCAGGTAGTCAGCTTAGTCTGTGCTTTGGGCCTCTTGCTACAGCTGAGGATTTAGTTTCTCCTATCACCTAAAAGAAAAGCAAATGGGGTACCTTCTCCCTGCCCTCTGCTCCTTCAGGGGGCACTGCCTATACCCTGCCTGCCCCCTGGGGGTTGGGGCTGGAATAAAACCACCAGAGGGAAAGGGGTGGTCTCCTCAGGTTAACTGTTTTCTTGAACCTCCACTGATTCCGGATCTGATCTCAAATTTGGGCTCTGCTCTCTGCCCACTGCCAGGTGGCTGCCTTGTGTTTTGTCTTGGTGCTCGGCTCCCTCGTGCCCTGCCTCCCGGAGTTCTCTTCCAGCCCCCACACCGCAGAAGAGCACGCCACAGCTGACAGCGTCTACACTGACAGTCAGAGTAAGCGTGCTGGGTGGGGCTGACCTCCCCCTCACCCCAACGTTGGGCTGAAGCCTTTGGGATGGTCACCTCATCTGGCAGGTGGGGTCAGAGAGTGCCCATGACGTCCCATCTGGGTTGGAGGGCTGAGACTGAGACGGTGGATCCCTTGAGGAAGGGAGATCTGGGAACAGTGGGAAGGATCAGACACTAATCTTGGGGTTAGAGGTGTGGCTAAAACCAGGCAGAAAGGTGCCTACTCTCCAACCACATCAGGCAAGGCAGCACTATGTTGAGGGCTTCTAAGTTATCCTCAGGGTCAGCTGGAAGGGTTACCCTGATGTAAGATACAGAGGCGGGGTGGTGGTGAGAACACTGAGTTGTACCACCTAGACTGGGCCAACATGGAGGACCAGAGTTTGAAGCTGCAGTGCTCAGAGAGTCATCGGCCGCACTGCAGGTAGGAGGCCTAGCTTCCATCCCCAACAGTCCTCTGAACCATTGGGGAGTAGCCCCTGAGTGACCTCAGGTGTCACCCCAAAACAAACATTAAAAAAAGCAACATGGGGGGGCCCAGGAGATAGCATGGAGGTAAGGCATCTGCCTTTCATGCAAAAGGTCATCGGTTGGAATCCCGGTGCCCCATATGGTCCCCCGTACCTGCCAGGAGCAATTTCTGAGCATGGAGCCAGGAGTAACCCCTGAGCACTGCCGGGTGTGACCCAAAAACCACAAAAAAAAAAAAAAAAAAAAAAAAGCAGCATGGGAGGATCAAAGAGATAGAACAGGGTTCCATCCCATGCATCCCAGCTAGTCTGTGGCCTACCAGGAATGATTCCTGAGCAGAGTCTGGAGTAAGCCTTGAGTCTGCCAGGTGTGACCCAACACAAAGCAAAACAACATCAGGGAGCTGATAGAAACACCTCATCAACCCTGCTGCCACTCCTGCTGGCCCTGCGACTGACCTTGGGCTTCTGCCTTGAGCTCTCTGTGCTTTCCTGACTTCCTCTGAGGCGAGAAAAATGAGCAGTTCACTGCATCCTGAGCATGCAGGAACAAGGCAGGGGAACAGAGCAGGCACTCCAGAGGGAGCTCCAGAGGAAAAGGGGGGTGCAAGAAAGGAAAGGCTGAGTCTTCACGCCCCCATGATTCCAGAGGGGCTGCCTGACCTTTGGGCATGAGCTATCGGCAGGAGGAGGAAGAGGAAACAGATGGAAGGTCGGGAGAGGGAATGGGGAGGGATGGGTTTCAGGGAGCAGGTCCCTGAGTGTGCAGAGGAGGCCTGAGCTCTGCAGGGCCTTGGAAGGAGGAAGCAAGGGAGGCCAAGAAGGGCAGAGGAAGCGGGGGCAGGAGTGCTTCCTCTGGGGGACCCCAGCAGCCTGAGAAGGAGAGGAGAGGACAGATGCTAAGGGAGGTAGAAGGGCGGGAGAGACACATGTAGCCTGCCAAGGCCAAAGAGCTGAGCTGTAGTTGGGGGTGAGGGGGGCAGTCTCAGAACAGGCTGGAAGCTGGAGGCGAGTGTGGAACCGAGCCCAGACTGAGGGGCAGAGAAGGCTAGGCAGGAAGAGTCCCTCAGTGTGAGGGCTCTGGAGTCCAGGCAGATCCAGGCAGGACTCAGGGAGAAACAGGGGAAAAAAGTAGATGTGGGGAGAGGAGAGGCCTCATCTATGCACCAGAGGAAATGCCTTTGTAGCAGACTAGCTGGCAAGAGGGGGTGCATGGTATAACTTCTGTTTTGTTTTATTTGGGGTTACACCAGTTCAGGGGCTACTCCCGGTGGTCGAGGGACCATATGGGATGCCCGGGATCAAACACGGGTTGGCCTTAGTAAAGCAAGCGTCCTCCCACAGTATTCTCTCTCTCCATTCCCCGGAGGAGAGGTTAATCCAAGGTAGGTGAGTGGTAGAGGAAGGTCTGGAGTCCAGCACCATGCCCATGCCAGCATTCTTTCATTTATTTTTCTCAATTGTGGGAGCACACCCAGCAGTATTGAGGTGCCAAGGATGGACCCATCTCAGGGTTGGCTCTGTTTACAACGACACCTCCTGGCCATGCCCTTTCACTGCTACTCCCGTCCAGGTGTTCCATTTCAGAAAGGTGAAAAGCGAAGCAGACTTCCCTGAGGTCCCGTAGCTAGGAAGGGAGGTTCAAATCTGGCCTGAAAGGACAGAGCTATAATACCTCGAAAAGGATGCTTGTCTTGCACGTGGGAGACTC